>MU227643.1:1104372-1137382 GCA_018584345.1 Thuja plicata
TCAGTACAGAAGTTGATAATAGCTAAAAAAAAAAAAAAACAAAAAATATATATATATATATATATGTTAAGTCGATAGTGGGACAAGTAATTGATCAAGCAGATTGCAGAATAAGGGGTGTTTTAAGTGAGAGAAAGTCTCCTTTACAGACAAAATTGAAAAAATTGATGTCCGTACGGCATTCTAAGACAGCATAAGTCACCGTACGGTATTCTGAGATGCACATTGCAACCGTACGGTATGTTGGGAACTACCGTACGGCATATTAAAGACCGCATGGTATGAAATAAAGTACCGTACGGTATTATAAGGACGCCCGATATTACCTAGTGGCCGTACGGTATGTTTAAGACCACATTTCGACAGATATGTGACCGTACGGTATTGTAGAGGGACCGCAGGGTGTTTTCTAAGTGGCCGTACGGTATGTTTAAGACCACCGTTCGATAGATATGAACCATACGGCATGTTTAGACCGCATAACAACTAGATGAACTGCCGTACGGTATGTAATAGCACCACACGGCTCAGAATAAGCGAAGGCACCGCGCGTGAAGAAAGAGCACCCCAGGGAGAGGCCTGTGAGCAAATCTTTCGCATTGGCCTTTACTTTCGCGGGCTTTGAATACAGCAATCATGTCTTCTTCGAGCAACAGAAATGCTTCCAATTTCAATTCCAAGGCAGTAGCGGTTCCTACGGCAGATAAAAGCAAAGCGAAGGCACATTAACGGAGGAAGAGAAACTGAGAAATATTAAATTGCCTTTCATTGCTGAGACCCGTCTTCTTGCAGAAATCAACAAGTTTGAAGGCACATATAACATTCCCATCTCTTATCGAGCTGAAGAGGATATAGGACGGTATGACGTAACCTCGCCATCTCCCAAGTTGGACCACATGGCACGGCATTTACAAACAAGCAGGCACCGTTCGGCATTCAGACAGAAAGTATAATATGGCCGCGCGACTTCCCTCAAGCCCGTACGGTAAAAGCACCATTCGCCATTTTCAGATCATGATGTGGCCTGAATTCTGATAATATTGTTGTTGAGATAATCCTCCATACATACTTGAGCCACTAGCTACAAGAGAATTATCAAGACGAGCACGTGGATATTCCAAACCTTCATTATTCGAATAAGGCGGCCGTACGGCACAGCCCAGGGAAGATATAGCGTGGGTTCGGGCTTGAACCTTCAGTTTGCTATGATACTACAAGGAAGCCGTACAGGATTTCATACCAGCTATAGAGGTAACTCGCTGAAGGGTTTTTGTTTCCATTCTTAAGGGAGCTGTTGGCCGCACATCATACACATCATACAGAAGAGGACATACCTGTCAGGGCCGTACATCAGCAAGAAAGTTATTTTTGCACAACTACAACTAGCCGAAGGTAGGGCAACTGCCCTAACGGATTCGAGCATTATGCAATCAGCTGGGAAGAGGAATAAGCAAATTGTTCAAGCCATGAATCAGTCAGGAGCATGACCAGCCAAGAAAGACAAGGGCAAACAGAGGGCTCAGGTACAAACTCAGCCAGATGCACAGCTGACGCCACAGAACGTTGTGTTCGAAGGATTGACAGGTGGATTGTAGGAAATGGTGGGATGAGACTCCGGATGACGACCTCGTCAAAGCCAGTATACGGAAGGCACAGGTTGAGTGGGCCATCCGAATGCCAGTCTTTTGTGTCAGAGACTTTGAAGGGGTTTTACGAGCTATGATTGAAGCATACGACAGACATTCTCGGAGGAGTTCCATTCCATACTGGGGCTATGATGTTGAGATTTCATTCCGGCCAGCAGATTTCACTAGGGTATTCGGCATACCAGGGTCAGCACAAGGAGGGAAGAAAATTGATAGCAAGCCGCAGAAGATGGATAAGGATCGGAAACTGAGGCTGGTTGAATTAGTTTGCAAGGATCAAATTCAGCACTTGAAGGATGTGCTTGTCGACGCCTCCAGGAGTAGAGGGTTGCGGAAATCTGATATCCGAGAGGGCCATTGGAGATGCCTCATGGATGTAGTCAAGAGTCGGTTGACAGGCTCTAGTAGGGCATCAGACATTTCCTTTCCATTGGTGGGCATGATGAATGGGCTGATGAACGGGAGAGTTTATGACTGGGCTTCTCTTCTGGCAACACGCATGGATGAATTCATGACCTTGCAGCATAAAACGTTTTATATGCCGCACTATGCCATCGGACTCTTTCTGGAGGCAACTGCAAGGAAGATACCACGGGACAAGTTAGAAATTCAGCCACATCCGGCAGTACCTGGCGAACCTCCAATCATGCAATGGAGGCATCTCGACACCCCCGGAGGACAGAAAGCCATTGGTCAAAAGAGGGCGCGACAGGAAATTGAGGACTCAGGGAATACAGATAGTGGACGCCGTGATACGTCTTCGGAGGAAGACAACCCTGGGGATTCGGAGGAAGTGGAGCAGGAGGATGAGGACGACGATGAAGTTGGGGTAATTTCAGCTACCCCACTTCGCTTTCCACGACAGTCGAGAGATGCATCACCCTTTCCATCCTTTTCGGCACCACCAGCAGTTACAGTAGCGGTACCCTGGCAGCACGGGGTACGTCCTCCCCCAGTCCGACCCATCGCACCCCCTGTCCACACTATGGCGGATGTGCACATTCCAGGTTTCGGGCAGTTTCGGCAGCCGGTGGTGATGCAGCCAGTCAGCATACCTTCCAGTTCCCGCACAGTAGCAGCTTCAGGACCAGGGGTTGCCCAGCCCTCGGGGAGCCACACGCCTGCACCATCAGCCGAGACAGCCGAGACACTTACTGCAGAGAGAGATATGGCAGCACAGGAGCTAGTGTCAGCAAGTTTACAGCAGCCCCCTCCTGTCGTAGAGCCGGCACCTACGGAGGGAGAAGTGAGTCGGGGAGGTGCTCAGGAGCAGGTCCGCCTTGATGTGATTGGGACAGATGCTGTAGTTACTATATCGGATGCTTTGCTGGAGGAGACAGCAGGCCAGGAGGCAGATGTGACTGTACCGGAGACAGAACCAGAGAGTTTAGCCAGTCGGGCAAGTGAGTATTTGCGGAGGCGACTACTTGCCCCTGTGGCTAGAGGCTCGTCTATTCAGTCCCCGATGAGAGATGACCCTCAGTTGGAGGGCAATTGGTCCAACAGCGAGGTAGTTGAGATCCCGGCATCACCGGAGGACCAGAGTGCAGCAGAGAAAGCGGCTGCAGCGGCGGTACAGGTGCCAGACCCTCTAGCAGAAGAAAAGGATAGGGATGTTCGCACATACTTGGCGGAGATTACGGAGAATAGTAGGGTCTTGGCAGAGCGCGGTAGGTACCTAGCTGAGTTAGTGCTCACAGAGAGGAGGAGAGTAGAGGCTGGGGTGGAAGCTCGGGTATCGGCCGAGAAGGCTCGGGAGGAGATGGCCACCCAACTTGCCACCCAGCAGGCAGCATGGGAAGCAGAGCGGACAGCACTCAGAGCTCAGCTTGAGGACGTCGCGCGGGAGAAACATGAGGTCGCTCAGCAGCTAGTGGCAGCAGAACAACACCTGGCAACGGCTGTCCAGGACAGGGACACAGCAAAGAAGGCTCAGGATCAGCTAGATGCCGAGTGCCAGGAGGTCTCCGTAATGCTGAAAGGGTTAGTAGAAGAAAATTCCCAGCTTAAAGCAGATCTGAAGGTCAGAACAGAGCAGGTGTATCAGCTACTGCGCAGCTTGTCTTCACAGTCCCAGACACAGCCATCCAGCTTCGCAGGACGCTAGGTTGTTATTTTTTTGGTGTACGTCGTCTGGGGACGACTTTTCTTTTTGGGGGGATGATGTAGTCGGCTGGCAAGCCGACGGGTAGACTAGTATCATGTAGCCGACAAGACCTTCGGGTACTTTCCGGAAGGCCTCCAGGAGTAGTATAAGTACACCCTTCGGGGTCATTGTAATCATCATCTTGGCATAATGTAATATCTTTGAATATGCGAATAATATAAGAAGTCTGCTATTCATATCTATTGTCTGTGTTAATTCATTTACTTGTACGGTAAACAATTAATGATCAGTGATTCAGTGGTAGTGATAAGGATAAATGTGGATTGATAGTTCAAAATTTCAATATTGTGCCTTTGTCATAATCATATATGTCAAGGATGATTCAAATTAAAATCATTGCAATTGCAAAATTTGAATTTTGAAGTAAATACAATAATTTTTTTTGTATAATTGTTTACAATCGTCATCAATATCAAAAGGATCTTTGTTAAGGTTATTGTTTTGTTTAACATAACTTGAACCACAAGTAAATGTAGTGTCACTCCCACTAGGTTCACCATTTGCAAGTCTCATTATCATCATCTATAGTGACTCTAGCATGCTTTGCAATAGATGCATCCAAGTTGGTACGCTCAAGTGCTATGTTTTAATGCTTTGTTGCCCCTTGTAGTGATTTTTCTCATGTGTTAGAAGGCGCAAGTTGGAATGGGCATAAGCCAAGTCTTTTGTTTTTCTTTGCGACCAACTGGTTATGCTTCACCAAGTGAATAAATGAGTATGTACTCCAATTTGATTCAGTCGAACAACTTGCAACCTGTTGAAATTAGAGAGAACCAAAACAACTTAAAAATAAAAAAATGTATAATAAATTAAAGAATGGTAAGTACTAAAGTCTACAATACAGATGTAAAAAATAAAAAATAAAAAATACTTTCATGTGTTAGAATCTTGATTGCAAGAGGTTGGAGGAACAAATAATCTTGCCTATGGAGGTACCACCGTATACAAGCATCTTTCTTTGTATTGGTCTTTAAAATCACAAGATGTCGTCTGAGATGAACCTACCAATCTCTTTCCTAACATTATCCACCACTTTTGGATCTGAAAGGAGTCTTTGGAATGCCGACTTGTACCCACTAGCAACCTCACTATCTCTATATTTGTAGATTTCCTATGCAAAGCAAGTATTTGTGTGCTAGAGTGTTTGGGAGATAATGCATATTCAAGGAGATGTAATCGCTTGTTCATCTTGTTCCAGCGGTAATGACTGATTCAAAAACTTTAAAAGATTTGTTAAATAAGTGAAAAATAAGATAAAATGCTTAGCTTAGATGATTAGATCTCCTTTGTGCAAGTTATCATCACCCCTTTGACACTTTGTGATCAATTTCCTTCGAAAAATTCAGCGATCTTTCAAAATGCAAAAATGAAGAAAAATGGCTGAGCAAAGTGTGTTAGGAGAAAAATAAAGTTTTATAAAGGTAAAATTGAGGTATAGCGACCATTTTAGGGCTTTTCTGTCACTTTTTTACCTTCAAGAAAGTGTTTTTTTTTTTGTTTTAGGCACTCATGACATGTTGGCACCTTTAGGAGTCCTTGGGAGTGCCCTGGCGGCTGTGGGTTTCCTGTGGGTACACAACCCACATATCCACAGAAAATCTAGGGCCAGTGGGATGCTCTTGTCACCTCTCTAGAACCCATCCTGTTTTGGAGTGGGTACAGGGTACCCAAGAGAAGAACTCGGTAACATTGCAGTTTTGTATAAAGAGCATTGATAAATAAAAGGCACTTGTTATACTCTTTCAATTTGTCTGTTGTTCATTATTTTCTCATGTAATTCAATCCTTCATGCATAATTCTCTTTACTCCATGTTATTAATAGCATAGAAATAAACATAGGCCTCTAAAAGACATGAAACCAATCAAATTTCTTTCACTTATTTAAGTGGGAGATTTTTACAATTTTATATTTTTCAAAGAATTCATTGGACAAATTTCATGGTAGTGCTGGTTATTGTTACTATTGCATTGCCAAAGTAGGATCAATCTGATTATGATTTGAACTTGAAGCTCCTCATCCTTTCCCTCCTCTCTTCATGCACTACTTTTAACTAGGACAGTTCAATGGGGCCAGTTTTGAATTTGCATTCAAGACTTGGCCTGCAGGTTGATGTCTATTGAGTCAGTTGTTAATTCTTCTTGTTTTGATATGAAAACCAATCATCTCTTTTAATTTTTTAAAATTTACTGGACAGCCAAGGCTTTGTTGGTGGTGGTGCTGCCCTTTTGGAACTTTGTACGACTAAATTAAATCTGGTACAAACCGTTTCATTTGGAGATTTGCTTGCTTAATATCTTGCTAATAAGAAACTGGAGTTTTCTAAATATTGTAGTGCTTGTACTTCCTCACTGAATATGAGAACACTGGAAAAAACAGGCATGCAATTCATAATCAACAATATCTCTAAATTGAACTTAGAAATTTTAGTAGTATGGGCCACATAATTTCAGCTTTGGCATTTGCTAGCTGTGTACATTATATTAGATTTTTGATGTTGCATTGAGTCCTTGGTTTCCTTACCTCCATAATGCCTGAATGACTTAAAAATAATGTTAAAAATGAGGAAGTTGTTGTATACCTCTTTTATTTTTTCTGTATATCTTCTTCACTTTCTTATTAAGTGACGTGAATAACAGATAATGAATAAAATCATGCCATGGAATGAATATTACGACTAAGAAAGACTGATAGTGAAATTTCATTGGAACAAGAGGTTTGAGTAGGGCAAGATCAATCAATTTCAGATTGTGTTGAGATTCATCATGAGAAGGTTATCCTGCAAATCATATTAATAACAAGCCTCATTTGACAGTAGCAGTTCAAGCTAGAGGACTCATGGAAGGTCTCTATTCTTATGCATCAATAGAAAATCTGTAACTAATATCATAAAGATTTTTGACTATGCAACTTACTGACATGAAAGATTAAATGTATGCTTTTACAAAGTTGCTCTTCAATGCATGAATGACTTCTGTAGTTTTTGTCGCCTACTTCTAACAATGCTTATTTTATAGAAGTAATTGCATAAGATATGTTGATTACAGTGCATCTAATTTTGATGTACTTAACATTTTAACAAATTCTGATGGACTAATATCAAATTGATGATTTGTAATGTTGTTTTCAAACTTAGGTTGGTGAAATTCCTCAAGGTCTTCCAAGCTTCTCAGTCCCGAAGTGTTTCAATCATATAAAGGGGTTACTCCCAACAGCCTTTCTTATTACTGGTGTGGCAATCTTGGTAAGCGAAGACACGTGGGTTATTTTCACAATTTGCCTGTTGTTAAATGATTTTGTTACTAATGGACTTTTATTTTGTAATATTAATATTTGAATTCTGCCCTTGTGTACACGTCTTTTGCTATTTGCCAGGAATCAGTAGGTATTGCCAAAGCTTTGGCAGCAAAAAATGGCTATGAGCTAGATTCAAATCAAGAAGTAAGGTCTATGAGAGCTCTGAATGAAAAAATGCCAATTTTTTCTGAAGTCCATTTCTTTTTACCAGAACGTTTCTAAATTTCTAATGCTGATGTAATTCTGTTTGGGTTTAATCTCACAAGTTACCTGCACTAATTTCTTATTTTTTTTTCTGGCTTTTTGTTACCTCTGATACTAGAAATAATTCATAGAAAACATTTTTTGAACTTAAATTATTGAATGTGTGTAGTATCTTTTGTAATTTAACATCTTCTTCCTAGCCAGCTTCAGTTATTACTGGGTTCTGGTAGACTAACAGGGATGATTAGAGGACCCATGTTGGGTTGTTCGTCTTGAGGTTCAGACAACATGTTCAGAGCTGATTGGAGGACATTCATGCATTACTCTGTAATATTGCAAAGTTCAATAAATGTTAAACTTAGATATATTTCGTAAAGTGACTTTATAGTTTATAATATTAAGTCACCTAACCCTTAGATGGACTGTAATATCCCCGTCATTAAATAGAAATAAAATAATAATTGTATTTGTGGTCCCGATTGATTTATGTATATCTTGGGCCCATCTTTATTTTTATTTAATCTTAGGTGTTTGTTGCCGTGTCGGCACTTGTCGTGCACCTCCAGGGTTTCCCTCCGATGGGGTATTTATGACCGGCATGTAGGATGTTTTAGATATGCAACTTGTTATTTTATCTTGTATTGTGAATTCTGGTTGGAATTCTGTATTCACCATTTTGGAGGTAAAAGATCCTCCCTATTTGGTTCTTCGCAGTTTCAATGGGATTCATCCCTCACCCTATTCTGCTATGTATTGTTCGGCTTCGGATCTGGCCAACCTGGAGCTCCCTCTTGTATGTGTTTCTGACAATTAATGCAATTTGTGGCAACGTTGGGTTTTTGGCACCATCTCTCCGTGTTCCTATGCGATGTTATTGTTTTAATAATCTATTGACAATTAACAAACGCTAAGTTGAAGTTGTGATTATCGCTCGCCTGTGCACCATCCAATATATTTCATCCACTGTATGCTGGCTACCGCATACTCTCAAAATTTCTCTCGCCAACTTTCTTCCTCACCATCCATTTACTACTCTATAACACCGTACAACTTGCAAGATACCCCACCCGCACGACCCTGTGTCTCTCCATCGTACGACATCCTCAACACACCGTACGACAACAACCATCCCACCCGCACGACCCTACACACCATACGACCCCTGTTGTCATATTTCTTTCCGTACGAACATTTTCCCCACACCATACAAAAGGCTCATTTGAACCGTACGACCCGTTTGTGAGATAGTCTTTTGTTCCCTTAATCTGTACAACTTCAAACCGTACGCTAGTTTTGCCTTGTGGGTAGATGCAAACGGTGAAGTTCGGCTCTGAACTAGACGGGACATTACAGTGGTATCAAAGCTGGTGACCCTGCCAGCTTGTGCAAAGTGAATGCAAGTTTATACAACGAAAAGAAGGCAATATCACTCAGTTTGTAGAATAGGGGATTCCCAAGATCCCACTACCAAAGTCATGTTTCTACTAAGAGAGCTCACCAGAAATCAAGTCCAGATCAATGACACTCAGCGACTCAAGGAGGAAACATTACGAAAATTGGCTGAAGGCAAAAATTCTGGAGAACAAAATGGGCACAACGACAATTCGGTTACGGGAAGGACAAATCCTCAACCCTCACGCCATTGACCGTTGATGCCAACTTTCCCTCCAAGAACTGAAACATCGTGCAGAGAACGGGAAGCTACCTTCGAAGAAATGCAAGAACAAGTACGGGAAGATTGGAGGAATGCAAATATGGAAGGGGATATATGTTACAAAGATTATGCTGAGTTGAGAATGAGGTACTCGGGTGGTGGAAACCGTGGTTACTAACATGACGACTTCAAAAGGAAGCTAGACAAGGTGAATTTATCCCCGTTTGATGGATCTGGGTCAATCTTTGCACAGGCGTGGGTAATGAAGGCAGACACATATTTCCAACTCAATCCGATGCCCGAAGAAGCAATTAAATTTGTTGCACTCCACTTGGAAGGAGTGGCACACAAATGGTGGCATCACGGTATGGTTTCCCTCGGTCATGACCATGTAAACTCTTATGCTGAGTTTACATAAAGGTTTATAGATCGTTTTGATGGTAAAGATCCAGAACTTAATTTCAAAGAACAAGCACAACTGAGGCAAATTGGGTCGGTTGACAGTTACATTACTGAATTCCAAAGACTATCTGTACTGGTTACGGATATTTCGGAAAGACGACAGATTATGCTGTTCATGGATGGACTAATGGAGTCGTTGAAGGGATGGGTAAAAGGGTTCAACCCCGACACTCTTTCCGAAGCAATCAAGAAAACCCGAAGCATGGCGACATTATCGACCTCATCCTCCCGGGATTATTCACACACTAAAGCTCCCCTGGCTACGAAGGAGAAAGACCACAAATTCCAGTCTAAGAAACCATCGTTCGATGAAGCAACAAGACATGAACTCAGAAGGAGGAAGCTCTATTTTACCTGCAAAGAGTTGTGGGAACATGGGCACAGATGCCTGAGAAAGGGGAGAATACACTACATTGAGGTCTTCTCAGACAACGAGGATGAGCCTGGAGAAACCGAACTGGAGGGACAACAAGTCTCCTCGGGTGACAACATAGACTGTATGGAGAGGATTGCTACTTTGATATGGAGGGGAGGCGCCATCGCGACACTGGTAGACTCTCCGAGGTGTACAATGTTTCGGGTACAAGGTACACTGTGAGGACAACGGGTGGTAGTCATGCTCGATAGTGGGGCCACGCTCAGCTTCATCAACTCATCACTTGTGAACCGCTGAGGGTTGTGTACTGAGGCACACAAAGGATTCCATGTCAAGGTGGCAGCAGGAAACCTTCTTTCTTGCATCCATCTAGTTCCGCAGCTGAGCATCACCATGGGAAATCACACAACGACGAACAACTTCTTTGTGGTGGATTTGGATGACATGGAAGTAATATTGGGAATTCAATGGATGGAGACCCTCGATGAATACACAGAGCTTCAAAAGGATGGAATTCTCTTTCGAGGTGGATGGCAAAAAGGTCGTCCTGTGGGGAATGTCCAATGGCGGGTCGAGAGAGATCTTTAGCACAGAGAATGGAGGCAATTTTCTGGCACGATGACGTAATCTGGTCCGCGCACTGTTTCATCTCATTAGAACCCATACCCGGACAACAGTCTTGCAGCTAGGGTGAAGGGCTTCATGCAATGCTGGATAAGCACCACATGGTGTTCGTTGACATACCTCCAGGCATACCTCCACACTGCGGGTTTGAACATACTATTGAGCTGGAGGTTGGTGCCAAACCCGTCATCACCACACCATACTGTCATCCTAAGAAATTTAAGGATGAGATTGAAAAGACAATCCATGAGCTTCTCGACAAAGGATGGATACGACCTAGCTCATTCCCTTTTGCGTCATCGCTAGTACTGGTAAAGAAGGATGAAACCCTACGGATGTGTGTGGACTAGCGTGCGTTGAATAAGAAGACCATCAAGAATAGGTATCTGATTCCCAAGATTGACGAGATGCTGGATGAGTTACACGGCGCAGTCTATTTCTCCAAAATAGAGCTTTGTTCCGGTTATCACCAAAATCGCATGAGAGGGCAAGATGTGGAGAAAACGACTTTCCGTTACCATTATGGGCGTTTCGAGTTCCTGGTCATGCCATTTGGGTTGACCAATGCTCCAGTCACATCCCAATCTTGCATGAACCACATTTTCAATAAGCAATTGCGTAAGTTCCTGTTGGTGTTTTTCGACGACATACTCATTTACAGTAAGACATGGGATGAGCACCTGAGGCATTTGGACAAAGTGCTCGGAATTATGGAGTCACAGTCGTTGTTTGCCAAAAAGTTCAAATGTGAATTTGGAATGACAAAGATATTATACCTAGGATATATTGTCAGTGGTCTAGGGGTTTAGGTGCATCAGGAAAAGATTCAAACCATTCTAGATTGGCCACTTTCAAGGACTCTCTCGGATCTGCGTGGATTCTTTGGGTTATGCAGTTACTACAGAAGGTTCGTGAAGGGGTTCTCACAGCTCATTGCACCGTTGACAGATCTGACAAAGAAGGGATCATTCCAGTGGAATGAACAGGAACAAAAAACCTTTGACAAACTGAAGAAAGCCATGAGTTCCTGCCCGGTTTTGGCACTACCAGATTTCACTCAGCCTTTCATTTTAGAGTGTTATGCATCAGGAGAAGGCATCGGGGCTGTGCTAATGCAAGACTGTCAACTAATTGCGTTTGTAAGTTGGAAGTTCTCAAGAACAAAGAGGTCATATTCCGTCTATGAAAAGGAAATGTTGGCCATCATGCACGCCCTGACAAAATTTTGGTAGTACCTTGTCGGGGCCAAATTCGTCATTGGTACGGATCACAATAGCCTGAGGTACTTTTCGGAGTAGAGGGAGTTGAACGAAAGGCAACAAAAGTGGGTAAGCAAAATCCAAGCGCTCGATTTTGATATTGAATACGTGAAAGGGAAAAATAATGTTGTGGTAGACGCTTTATCAAAGAGGCCATCCATATGCTCTTTATCCCGGATTTCAGCAGAGTGGAAGGCACACCTGTTGGTTGACCAAGAATACCTTCGCATGCCAACTGTTAGACGGTGAAGTATAGGATGACAGGTACAAAGTGGTTGACGACATCATTTATTACAAGGAGAGAATTTATTTAACACCCGAGTCCAAGATTAAGTAGAAGATTTTAAGGGAGATGCACGACTCCCCGTTGGTCGGGCATCCGACGTACTTGAAGACCTACAGACAAATCAAGGAAAGGTTTTCATGGAAGGGGCTCAAGAACAATGTCCTACAGTATGTTCGGGAATGTGCTACCTGTCAACAGAACAAATTTGAACACACCCTACCAGCCAGGCTGCTTCATCCGTTGACGATCCCTGAGAATAAGTGGGATAGTATTTCAATGGATTTCATTACCGGACTTCCCAAAGTGCAAGGGAAGGACTGTATCTTCGTAGTGGTCGACCGACTGATGAAGTATGCACACTTTTTCGCCATTTCAAATGGGTTCCAGGCCACCCAAGTAGCAGACTTGTTCTTCCGTGAGGTATTCCATCTTCATGGTCTCCCAGAGAACATAGTAAGCGATCATGATAGCTGCTTCCTCATTATTTTTTGGATAGAATTGTTTCGGCTTGCAGGAACAAAATTATCACCAAGCAACAACTACCATCCGCAGATTGATGGTCAGACAAAGATTGTGAATAAGTGGCTGGAAGGGTACCTCAAGAACTACGTCATAGCACAACAAAAGGCATGGGTTAAGTGGCTGCATCTGGGTGAGCACTTTTACAATACCACGTATCACATGTCCATCAATATGATGCCATTCTAGGCATTGTACTATTACAAACCTCTGTCCTTTGTGGATATCGCACTGGGTGATAGCCGGGCACCAAAGGCCAAGGAGTGGCTACAGGAGGGCTTGGGTATTTTGAGATCTCTCAAGGAAAGTCTTCAGAGGGCCAAAAACCAATAGAAGATGTATGCGGACAAGCACCGAATCGAGAGAAGTTTCAAAGTAGGTGACTTGGTATACCTTTGACTTCATCCTTACAGACAAACAGTCCTGAAGGTATGTGGGAAAGAAAAGCTGAGGCCGCAGTTCTACGGGCCTTACCGGTGTGATCCGACAGGTGGGTGAAGTTGCTTACGAATTGGAGCTACCCGAAGGTAACCAGATCCACAATGCATTCCATGTATCTTGCCTAAAGAAGGCTGTGGGACAACATATCATTGTGTCAAGTGATCTGCCGCCCATAGACGAAGAAGGGAAGTTAGTTCTGGAGCCGACTGAAATCATTGACATTTGGGAAAAGAAGCGAGGACACGTACTATCAAGGGATATCTTTTGCGCTGGAAGGACTTGCCAATGGAAGACGACATCTGGGAAGGCGAACAAATTTTGGAATATCCCAATTTGTGATTGTTTGAGGACAAGCAATTTTCAGGATGGGAGGATTGTAATATCCCCGTCATTAAATAAAAATAAAATAATAATTGTATTTGGGGTTCTGATTGATTTATGTATATCTCGGGCCCATCTTTATTTTTATTTAGTCTTAGGTGTTTGTTGCCATGTCGGCACTTGTCGTGCACCTCCAGTTGTTCCCCCCGATAGGGAATTTATGAGCGACTTGTAGGATGTTTTAGGTATGCAACTTGTTATTTTATCTTGTATTGCGAATTCCGGTTGGAATTCTCTATTCACCATTTCGGAGGTGAAAGATCCTTCCTATTTGGTTCTTTGCAGTTTCGGTGGGATTCATCCCTCACCCTGTTATGCTTTGTATTGTTCGGCTTCGGATTTGGCAAACCTGGAGCTCCCTCTTGTATTTGCATTTTTGGCAATTAATGCAATTTGTGGCAATGTTGGGTTTCGGCATCATCTTTCTGTGTTCTTGACTGATATTATTCCTTTAATAATCTATTGACAATTATCAATTGCTAAGTTGAAGTTGTGATTATCGCTCGCCTGTGCACCATCCAATATATTTCATCCACTGTATGCTAGCTCCGCACACTCCAAATTTCTCTCGTCAACTCTCTTCCTCACCATCCATTTACTACTCTATAGCACTGTACAACTTGCGACCATTTACTACTCTATAGCACCGTACAACTTGCAAGATACCCCACCCGCACGACCCTGTGTCTCTCCACCGTACGACATCCTCACCACACCGTATGACAACAACCATCCCACCTGTATGACCCTGCACACCATACGACCCCTGTTGTCATATTCCTCTCTGTACGGACAACTTCCTCACACCGTACGACAGATTCATTTGATCCGTATGACCCGTTTGTGAGATAGTCTCTAGCTCCTTTAATTCGTACAACTTCAAACTGTGCGCCAGTTTTGCCTTGTGGGTAGACGCAAGTGGTGAAGTTTGGCTCCGAACCCAGACGAGACATTACATGGACGCTTCCTTTTTGGTGAGATAAAGCAATATTAAATGGGTAAATTAAAGCCAACTTAAGTGGGAAACCCTGAAGTGTGGTGTTGGAATGAGAGGAAACCCTAAATAGGGCATAAGGAATGAAAGTGCTATTTAAAAAGACATTTGGACTTCATTTTAGGCTATGCAATATGGGGTGGGGGAGCGGGTTGTTAGGAATATTGCATCATGTTTGTTATAGTTTTTTAAATTTCATGTGCAACATAGTATATAAAGGTTTTACAAACATTTGTTAGTTTTGAGTTATTTTAACAACTCGCAAATATAGAGGGTTAGTTAGAGGAGATAGAACAAACCTCCTATAAAATGGGATATGTATATCCTATATATGCAAATGTATTGAAGGAAATTGAGTAGAGAAGAAATATACAATATTAATTGTGTGTAATTTCTCAGATTGCTTATAATCTTAGAGATCTATTGGTAATGCATGAAATTAAAATAGTCCCTGATAGAATAACTTGATGGTTTCTAGATTTGACTGTGTTATCAATTTTTCCATGAACATTTTGGGTCATGCTCCATGATCCATCATAGAGATGAGTTAGCTAGAAAAGAGAAATGAAAATAATAGTAGACCAAGTTGGCTATAAAAAGGTGGGAAGGAATTGGTGGCTGGGCATTGGACAAAGTTGCATGGACACAAATACAAATATAGATAACAATATTGTATCGGATACAATTATGACCATTTTTGAAGACCACTAATATGGATATGGCTGGATGTGAGATTCATAAAATACACATACACATTTAACACAATTTTCTATGTTTAGATGAGATATTCATTACTTCAAAAGT
Source organism: Thuja plicata (assembly GCA_018584345.1). Taxonomy (NCBI): domain Eukaryota; kingdom Viridiplantae; phylum Streptophyta; class Pinopsida; order Cupressales; family Cupressaceae; genus Thuja; species Thuja plicata. The sequence goes on from MU227643.1 coordinate 1,119,485, forward strand.
AACATAGATGTTGTTGGCTAAATATTTTGCAAGTCACTAAGACTACAACTTGGCAAAATGTATCCTTTAGGCAGCACTATGTGAGATTACTCTCTCCTCTCAGCAATAGGGGAGGCTCCCTTCTTACTGCAGGTGGCTTCAAGTAAAACTGAACTATAACACACAAAGTTCTCCTTGCTACAGTAATATCGGTGGCTCAAAGATTGACTTAAGAATAATCGTTGGAGACAACAGTGAATTTTATCTAAAGATGAAATGATACAAGAGCTCAAAGTCTCTTGTCCTCACTTCAAATAAGTACTCTAGTTTCAAATGTTCAGGAAAGCTCAAAGTCTTCCCTTGAACATCCTTTAATTAATTTAAAATCCCAACATTGAAGCCTAGAGTCTTCAACTTTAAAATGCTACAACTACTACTCTCTATAGTAACCCCGATCTTCTGAAGCACAAAGTCTTCAGAAAACTTGGATTAAAGAAGCTCCAATGAAATAAACAAGTTAGCTATTCAATCTGAATCAAGGATTAACAAATGCAACAAAAGAAAACATTCATTAGTTGTCAAGACAACTCAAAGTTTGTCAATCTTTATTCCTTTTATTCAGATGCTCAACTCTCTTACAATGAAACACAAAGTCTTCAGAATATTTGAGTTTTGCCTATAGTTTACTTGCACACAACAAAAGATCATTATTTACAATGAGCTCCCTCCTTTATATAGGAAAAGAGGAGAGAGGAAAGTGGAGAAGAAATGAGAAACCCTTAACCACTTTGATTTATTCAATCCTTATCCCTAACTAACTTTGACCTATTCAAAGCTTATCTACAACTAACTAACTTTGACTTATTCAATGCTGTCAGAACTAATGTTCTTGCAACATGGTTACATGAGACTACTTTGCACGTGATACTATCACATGCAATTACATCTTTTTCTTACACTGCATGTAGTCCGTCAATTACAAATTATAAAATGCATAATGAAATACTCTTAAGTGTGACAAGACATGACATCTATTTGCATCATCCTTTCTCGGTCTTCATGTCGCTACTGGATGCCCGATGACTGATGTGTTCTAGTTTGGTGAAAACATCTCGAACCGGAATATGAAACCACATCTTTGATTGCTCTGCATCATAGTGGTGATTGCTGGGAAGTATCTTTGTATTGTCATTTCTATCTTGAAAGCATTCTATGCCCGCAATCATTTCATCGCTCGCCCCTTTCTTTGTATGGCTCCATTGTATAGTTGTTCCTGCTTCATATACTTCTGCAACCTTGGAATTTGTAATCCAGTTTTTGAAACTTAATCATATGTTGGGAAGAACCAAGTTTGAGGAAGATTACTTTTTTTTGTTTGCAACAGTATGGGAAGTACTTTGTTTCTTGCATATGAATCTTCATTTGTTTTGAGGGGAAGAACATACATCTCATAAAAGGACACAAAAAGGTGGGCTTTTTATTGCTTTGCATATTAGAAAGCTGGACTTCTTTGATATGTGAGTATGAACATTATGAAAGAGGTGGGTTTTTCAATCCATAATGCATATTGGGAAGAACTTAGTATTTTTGAGGCACTGCACGTATGCAGACAACAAGCTTTGAGTTTGATAAAATGAATACATTGACGCATATATGCATGAGCCAATGTGCAATATGCAAGGTGGGATTTATGGAAATATTTTTCATTTCATAAAAAGCCATGAAAAAATGTGAAGGTGAGCTTTTCGAAAGCATATGCATACTGAATAAAAGTCAAAAAGTGGGCTTTTTTGGCTACTTTGCATTTTGGAAGTTCCACACTTCTCTCTTTAACATGTAAATGTTAGAAAGTGAGTATTTTATCCTATTTTGCACAGTGGACAGCACTTAGTCTCTTTTCATTCATTTTTGGAAAGTCACCATCAAGAACGGGGTTTTTAATCCCAACTGCATATGAGGATAAATGACATCCTCATATGCAACTTAGAGGAATATGAGAGAAAGAAGAATGAAAAATGGAAACAAAACAAAACAAAACAAAACAAAACAAAGACTTAAAATTGAAACAAATCAAAACAAAATTACCTCTCTTTGATGATGAAGATACCTTGGAGACAACTCTCTGAAAATGTCTCTTGAATCCAATAGATTTCGAATCCAAAAGGAAGCCTCCAATTTACCACTAAATAGGCAAAGAGTCCCATTAGTTTAACTTGCTGTTTTAATGCGTTTTCATGAGTCATTAAGAAATGAATGACAAATGTCCTCCATGAAGATTAAAAGTGCATAAAATCAGCAAGAGGAAGAATTGGTCAAACTCCATCCACAAGCACTCTAAGGGATTTCGAATATATGTTCTTGGAAGAAGTTTTTAAAATGCATATGCGAGACAAAAAAAAACGACGCCATTACAAAACACACATTTTATATTTATTAAAACATGCATTTCGAAATGTGCATTATTGTCAAAAAACGACACCATTAAGGATGAAATACGTTTCCATACCTTGGAGAATGATCCCTTCCTATGGCCTTGATGCCTTAGACGGGATTCTTGGAGGAAAATGCAGCTGCTTATTTGTGTTTTGAAAGCAAACAAACGCTCCAAATATCGCCAGTATGAATGCTACGGGTTTTTTGATAGCTACTGCATATGTTTTTCGCAGCTCTATATTAATCCATTTTCATTACCTTTATGCATAATGCCCTAGACAGGATTTTCTACTGGAAAACGCAGCCAAGTGTGGAGTGAGTCATGTGATTTGTTTTTTTTCTTTTAAAAAAAATGCCGCCATAGCCTCGCAGTCTTCTATGGAGAGAAAACAGGTTCTATGAAACGATTCACATGCAACCTTAAGCTTTTAAGATACATGCGAAAGCTTTAAAAATAGCGCCCAATACATGTCTTCCTCTATGACGGGCTTTAACGAAGCAATTGCATATATATCTCGCCTTTAAAACACATGTATTCCCTTCAAAAATCGATGCCTTGACTTGATAAGAAAAGCAAACTCATTTTAAGGAAGAATAACGGGCTTCAAAGGCAGCGTTACATATAAGACCAAGACTTTTGAAACATATGTTCTTGCCCCAAAAAACGCCGCCCTTAGCATTGGAGAAAAAAAACGTTTTTTAAAGGACTAAAGCATATGCAACTTGTTTAAAATTCGTCACCACTCAAGCTAAAAGTGGATTTTTAAAAGGATTTTAGATGTATTACAAGAGCCCACGGGTTTTTAAAGAATAAATGCATATGAAGTGAGAAACTTAAAACATACGCATTTCCATCAAAAATCGCCACCATTAGTTGAGTTATAAAGAGTTTTTTTTAGATAACTCAGAGCATTTGCATATGTAATCACTTCTAAAAATCGCACGTTTTATCTTAATCTGCATTTGTGATGACATGTAAATTAAAACAAAAGGCCCACTTAAACATAATTTTTTATATGCAACCCTATATATTTTAAATGATATGCAAACAAGTATAAAAAGTCCACCATCATTTAAAAACTATAGGTAAGACTTCCCAGAATGGTGTGAAATTTTAAAGCGGGGTTTTAAATCCACTCTACATATAAAAACATTTCTTACTTCTTGCTGTTGGCAAGAAAAAGTCTACTTTTTAAAGACTTTTGCAAGACATGCTATCTGTCTGGAAAACCTCACTTGCAGGACGATTTAAACCCCTATAACTTGAGCTAGACTAACCCGATTGATGCCCAAGATAGCTCGAAATGAGCGGAATTTCAAGGGCTATAAATCTAAGACAAAAATAAAACCAAAAACCAACCAAAAGACCAAGAAAAAGCAAAAGAAAGACAAAAAGACTGAATGCTTGCAAGAAGTGAAATAAAAGAGAATCAAAGGATGACTGATTCCTTTGAACAAACCTCTTCCATAAGCATCGACCTCCTTAGAGAAAAATCCTATCAATCACTTGAAAATTGCTTAGGGTTGTTCAATTTTGTGAATGCAAAATTGAGGACAACAGATACCTAAGTGCTTCAGAAATAATTATAAGTTGATATAACAATTTACAATCTACAAAATAAAATACAAAGTACCTATATTTAAGTCAACAATACTGTCATTCAAATCTAAATTGAGATGAATTAAAGTAAAATTTAAATATTATCTAAAGCAGAAATATAACTAAATATATTAAATTTTAAACATAAAGAACTAGATAAGTAATAATAATATTAACTTAAAAATAAACATTTTACAAAAAAGAGAAGAAAAATAAAATAAAAATTGAATGAATGAAGTTTCTTTAATCAAGTTTAGGAAGGTTCATGTCAAACTTTAAAAAAATCAAATCACACACTAATCCAGCACTGCTGGAAAATCGGATTTTTTGGGCATGTGTGGATATGGTATACGATGTGTATTCGAGCTGTATTCTTATTGGATACAGCGGTATGCATGCCTGGGGAGGGGCATGGATGTATTTGGCTAGTTTGGCATTGGAATTTGGAGTGCAATAGGGCTATCACAATGACCTAATAAGCTTGGAATTGAGGTCATAAATTGCATGTAATTTTTGAATGCTGAAACTTAAACCAGGAGATTGTAAGACTTTATTTGCTTTTGAGAAACTAAAATAAATAGCATGTGATATGTTGCTTTAAAGTTTAATGCAAGATTATCAAAACTTGTTCTGAAATCATAAAGACCATTTATTATTCATTGCAATTTGAATTTTTTGCAAAGAACGCAAATGAATTGTTTGACGATTTGACAATAAGGTAAAAATTGGAAAAATTGCATGTTTGGTCAAAATATCCTAGCAGGAAATATTATAGTTGACCTATAAGGAATTGTTGTTTTGAATAAGTGAAACATCATGGGTGTTTCCTTGGGAACTTTTCCCCTTTATGTCTACCTAAAGAATTTCTGTTGATGAGACCATAAAATAGTATTAGTGTACTTCGACTTTCTTTATGTGTTCATTTTCCTCATTTGTGAGATCTCCTACTTATCAACTTAGGGTAAAATAGAAGGAAGTTTGATGCAAGGGCATCTACCTTCGTCTCTCTTCATTTCATTATTTCTTTTTCTGATTTTTTGGTTTTCCTCTTTAATCCTGTTTTGGTTGAGTAGACAGGCTTAGCCTCCTGATTTGGTTTGTAATATCTTACTATCAGTTATTGTCTCTGTAATAAACTTCTGTTCCTTGGAGGAGGTTACAGACTTCCTGTCATGGTTGCGATAGGAAGACCATTAGTTCGACAATAGCTAAGAGGCTGCCAACACTTAGTCAAATCATCGGTTGAAGGGAATTGGTTGTTAGTTAGTCGGTTTCTAATCAACTGCTCCCCTATATTGAGGACAACTTGCTTGGAATGGTTGGTCGAGTTACATGAAGGGGTTGGAAGATTGGTTGTAGACAGGAGGAGTCCAAGAAAAGAAAGTGTGAATCAAGCAGATTGGTCAGTCTGGCCTATAAGGAAATGTCGTATAAGTCTGTGTAATGTATAGAGATTGAAATGTTAGACCAGTTCTTGTAGGAATCAAATATACTTTGTAATGGTTGATGAATCCTTTGTGAATAAAGACTGGTGTAGATTTTATTCGTGTAATTGATCCCTGTTGAATTCTTGAATTTCCTATCATTATCTTTCCTTGGTAAATAGTTGCTAAGTTCCTGTCAGTTCTGTTACAAGGCATGCCATAATATTGGTATCAGAGCCTAAAAGAGGCTGGGCATTAGTGAGTGGACAGAATGCCTCTAAGGAGAATGGGTAGAGGAGGAGCTCGAGGAAGAGGTAGAAGAGGACCTGATGAAGGAGTCCATGAGATATTGCAACACTTGATTGCCCGAATGGATGCCACGGAAAGGGCACAAAGAAGAGGAACCCCTGAGGATGATGTCAGTGATAATGGAGAGGAAGAACGACCATAAGATGAAGAGGGGGAAGAACATGAAGAACCTGAAAGGTTTGAAGAAAGACCGTTGAAGACAATGATGAATGTTGGGTCTAAACCAAAAATAGAGGCTCCTATATATTCGGGAAGCCTCAATGGAGAAGATATAATAGATTGGATCAATGACTTAGATAAGTATTTTGAATATGAGGGAGTTGTAGAAGATAAGAGAGTGAAATTTGCATGCACAAGGTTAAAAGGGCACGTTGCTATGTGGCGGGACTTTGTTCAAACAAAGAGGAGGAAGAAAAATAAACACAAGACAAATTTTTGGGATTGTATGATTGCAAAGTTGAAGGCCAAGTTCCTTCCCAGAGATTATGAAGCAAATCTCTTCAAAAGATTGCAGAATTTGAAACAAAAAGACATGACAGTCAAAGATTACACCAAAGAATTATATAAGTTAGTGATTCAGTCTGGCCATTGTGAGGAAGATAAAAATGGAGGAAATAGCCAGATATATGAATGGTTTGAAGTATAGTTTACAAGATGAATTAAGTCTTGTGTCCCCTAGAAGCCTCGAGGAGGCTTATCAACTTGCCTTACAGGCATAAGAGAAATTACAGTGGAAGCAAAGTCAACAAGAGAGAAAAAGAGGAAGGGAACAACAGATTAGAAGAAGACAAAAATATCAAGAAGAGGGGGTTGGAAGTTCTAGTGGAGTAGCCAATAATGATAGAGGAAGCTATGAAAGCAGAGGGGGAAGATCCTATAGACGTAGTGGTTCTCAAGGCAGAGGTAGAGTGTTTTCTAAAAAGTATAGTTTGTAGATGGACTGGTAGAGAGGTTTGATAGGAAGGACCCAGAGTCCTATTTCCGTGAGCTGGCACAACTCAAACAGACAGGCAGTTTTGAGGCTTTTATCAGTGAGTTCCAGAGGGTTTCAGGGATGGTCTATGATATTTCAGAGAGGAGATGTGTGATGCTGTTTGTAGAGGGGTTAGTTGAGCCTCTTATGGGCTGGGTTAAGTCTTTTGACCCTTCATCTTTGCAGTTAGCCATGAAAAAGGCAAGAGACTTGGAGTTTTCAGCCCTGCATAACAGATTTCCTCCTAAACCATTTAATCCTCCATATGATAACAGGGCTGCTCCAAAAAGAATTGAAGGACCATATTTCAAAAAACCTGTGATAGGGCCTTTAGATCAAGAAACACTTAATGATCTATGTAGAAAGAGGTTGTGTTTCTATTGCAGGGGCCCATATGATGATAAACATGAGTGCCCTTTGAAGCCTAAGGGTAGAATTAGGCTTATGGAGTGGTATTACGAAGATGAACATAATTTTGATTTTGGAGGGCAGCAAGCTGATCATGAAGAAGAGAGCTATGAAGAGGCAGCCCATGTTGTAAAGGTTGATGAGGATTCCAACCTTAAAGTAGTATACCTCTCTAGCATGCAGAAAGAGGGATCTTTCAGGATGCGGGGCGTCTTAGCAGGGCAGCGTGTCATTGCTTAGTTGGATACAGGTGCCACCCATAATTTTATAGATTCACGTTTGGTATCTAGGAGAGGCATACATACAAAAGAGTTCGAGGGCATTAGAGATAAGGTAGCTGATGGTTACACTTTGAAGTGTGACAGAATGATTCTGCATCTTCCCATGAAATTAAATAGTTATGAATTCAAAACTGATTTTTATGTGGTTGACATGGGAGGTACTGATTTGTTTTGGGCATGAGCTGGTTGCATTTTATTGAGGCTTTTTATCTCAACCTCAAGGATACGGAAATGAAAATTGAAATAAATGGTAAGAAGCATATACTCAAGGCAATCAGGGAGGAGAATTTGAGGACTATTTCTCGTAGACATATGCAGCATCTCATTAGTTATGATGCAGTTGAGTGGGCAGCAGAGTGCAGGTTATTACCCACATTTGATGAGTCAGGTAAATCAGCTTATCACCTTGACATACAGGAGCTCCGAACTAAACACTCTAAAGTGTTTAGTGATTTACCACATGGCAAGCCACCTAATAGAGGCATTGAGGACATTATTGAGTTAGAGGAGGGCACTAAGCCCATCATGATTACTCCTTACCTGCACCCCAAGTGCCTGAAAGACGAGATTGAGAAAACAATTTAGGAGCTGATTTCTATGGGGCATATTAGGCCGAGTAAGTCTCCCTTTGCTTCATCAGTTGTTTTGGTGAAGAAAAAGGATGGTACTCTTAGAAAGTGCATTGAACCGAAGGACAATTGAGAACAGGTATCCTATTCCACGCATCGATGAGTTGCATGGTGCAATGTACTTCTCTAAGATTGATTTGAGGTCCGGTTATAACCAAATCAGGGTTCAAGAGGACATAGAGAAGACAACCTTTAAATGTCACTGTGGACACTTTGAGTTTTTAGTCATGCCTTTTGGGTTGACTAATGCCCCAGCCACTTTTCAGTCCACTATGAACAGGGTCTTCCACAGTCAGTTGAGGAGATTTGTTCTGGTATTCTTCGATGATATTCTGATATATAGCAAGAGATGGAATGATCACCTTGCTCATTTGGATACGGTATTGGATATTCTGGATAGGGCTTGCTTGTATGCAAAGGAGTCCAAGTGTGCTTTGGGGATGACCAAGTTGCTGTACCTTGGTCATATTATCAGTGCAGAGGGAATGCGCATGGACCTTGATAAGGTTCGTGCTATTCTAGATTGGCTTACTCTAGGGAACTTGACACAACTTAGAGGATTCATTGGTCTGTGTGCTTTCTATCACAGATTTGTAGCGGGGTTCTTTCGACATGCAACGCCTTTGACTGATTTGACCCGTAAGGGTGCGTTTGAGTGGACCTCTCAGGCATAGGAGTGTTTTGAGAAGTTCAAGTTGATTATGACATCATGCCCAGTTTTAGCGATGCCAGATTTCTCTAGACCGTTTGATTTGCATTGTGATGCTTCTGGTGAGGGCATTGGTGCGGTACTTTCCTAGGATCACCATCCCATTGTTTTTCAGAGTAGGAAGCTCAGGGGTCCTGAGAGAGCTTTTAGTGTGTATGAAAAGGAAATCTTAGCCGTAATGCATGCTTTGGCTAAGTTCAGGCAGTATCTGGTTGGTAGTAAGTTTTGCATAAAAAATGGTCATAACAGCCTAGAGTATTTCCTTGGACAACGTGATCTCAATGAAAGACAACAAAAGTGGGTCAACAAACTTCAGTCATATGATTTTGATATCTCTTATATCAAGGGTAGTTAGAATGTTGTTGCTGATGCACTTTCACAAAGGCCTCATTTATGTGCTATGACCAAGATATCTGAGGATTGGAGACACTTGATCATTGCTGATTATGCTAGAGATCAGTTGGCAGTTGATTTCATTGATGGGACCATTCAGGACAACAAGTATACTCTTGTAAATGAGTTGATCATATATAAGGAGAGGGTATTTCTGGTTCTAGGATCGAGTGTTAGACATGTGGTGTTGAGAGCTTTCCACGATTCTCCGTTACCTGGACACCCCGAGTTCTTTAAAACCTATAGGTAAGTGTGGGAGAGATTTACTTGGAAAGGCCTGAAGTATGATGTGCAACAGTATGTGAGAGAGTGTTCTGTTTGCTAGCAGAACAAGCAGGAGCACACATATCCAACTGGGTTACTGTAGCCTCTTCCATTCCTGAGCGGAAGTGGGAATGCATTTCTATGGAATTCATTGTGTGCTTGCCTAAAGCCCATGGTAGAGACTGCATTTATGTGGTAGTTGATCGTCTGACGAAATATGCTCCCTTTTTCCTGATCACTACTACTTTTTCAGCGACACAGGTAGCAGATTTATTCTTTCAGGAGGTGTTCAGATTGCATGGTTTACCCCAGAATATAGTGAGTGACCAAGATAGCCGATTCATGAGTCACTTCTGGCAGGAGTTATTCAGGTTGTGTGGGACGGAGTTGACTCCTAGAACTATTTACCACCCTTAGACTGATAGTCAGACTGAGATTGTTAATAAATGGGTGTAGGGCTATCTTTGGAATTATGTGCGTGCTTAGCAGAGAGCTTGGGTGAAGTGGATTTACTTATGTTAGTATTACTATAATTCCACTCACCATATGTCTATTTGGATGACTCCTTTCAGAGCTCTATATGGATATGATCCTCTTGGTTTCTTGGATTTGCTTTTTAGCAATAATAGAGTTCCTAGTGTAGGTGATTTGCTGCAGGACATTATGGGAACCTTGCGGGATAATAGTCAGAGAGCTGAAAATCAGCAAAAGCAGTATGTTGATCAGAGGAGAGTTGCTCTCTTTCCAGGTTGGGGATATGGTTTATTTGATGCTGCAGCCCTACAGGCAGTCATCTATTTGGAAGAGCGGAGTTGAGAAGCTCAAACCTCAGTACTATGGCCCTTTCTGTGTTGGTAGACGGGTAGGCGAGGTTGCTTATGAGCTTGATTTGCCAGAGGACAGTAGGATGCATAATGTTTTTCATGTATCACGCCTCAAGAAGGCGTTAGGCAGGCATGTTGTCCAATCTTCTATTTTGCCACCCCTAAATGATGAGGGGAAGTTGGAGTTGATTCCTGAAGCTATTTTGGAGACTCGAGAGAGGCATTTGCGTCGGCGAGTATACATGGAGTTCCTGGTGAAATGACATGGTTTACTTGTTGATGATGCCACTTGGGAGTCAGAGGATATTCTTCAGCATCGAGGATTGCGATTGCTTGAGGACAAGCAATCTTGGGGAGGGAGGACTGTGATGTCTCCGTTTTAGCAGGTGTCTGGGGACAAGCTTGTTAGCCCATCATTGCGACCCTCGTGGGCTAATGACTGGATTTGAGGGTCTCTGGGTGAGTACTTACTATTTATAGTAAGTCTTTTTCTGTCAATTTCCATTTCTAGTAGAGTGTCTGGGCAGGTGATTTGACAGTGCAGTTTGATCAGAATTGGTTTGAAATGGATATGACTAATTAATTAAGTTGTCTTAATTAATTGCATGTGTGGCCTTATATTAATGTCATATCATTAACTTATTAATGTTAATATATTTCCTTATGTTTGGGTTATAAGTGAAGGGAGAATAGATATTTGAATGTTATCATTTTCACTTATAAAAACCTCCTAAGTGAAGCTTGAATACTTAAGTTATGAGAAGTGTCATAATGAAGCTGAGAATTTCAAGCCTTCCTCAAGAAGTTATGTTTCATATAAGAGGATTTCAAATTCTTTTAAGTATTCACCTTATGACTTATTTTATCAAAAAAACTTGGAGCTTCGAAATGGTTCTGCTTTGAAGGAATTGAGGGTTTGAGTAATCTGCTGTTCGAATTGTAAATTCGCTCCAGCAATTTCATCACTTTGAATTGGGTCAATCCCAATGAATTGTGAGAGGTTTGATTGAATACATTACAGCAGTGAGGGAAAGAAGATCGTGTTGCGGGTTGTTATTTGTGAGAGGGGTTCAACGTCTTTCTCTTGGAAGTTGTGGCCAGTTGTTTATGCACCACGGATTAGTATTGAAGCCGATCCTCTCCTCTTCCATCAGCCGTCATTCAGTACATACAAGCTGCGACCAGAATTGGTGAAGATAAAGGAGGTTATCACAGGTTCAAACAATAATGACTTTCCTTCATTAAATGATAACGTTTCACATGGTATTCGTTGATTGCTAATTTAAATTTGAAAATAAATATAGTATTTCAACGGCATATGCATTTCTATAGATGTTTAGAATGAAATTGTGTTTTGTATTACAATTCGATTAATGTGGGAAAAAACAAAAAACAAAACAAAACTCTATATGTATTGTTGAAAATTTACAAAAGAAATCAGATTTCAAGAATTCCGGAGTTATTTGTAGTAAATTTGAGGATAGAACTGGCTAGGTTCTTTACACAATTAATGACTATATACAAGACTTCCGCTGAAGATACAGTCTGGTTTATGAATTCGTATCTTCAATAAGTCGCTGGCACTACATACTCATAATCAATATTGAGATATCATCAGAACATACAAAAGAGGCTTGATGGCAATCACATATCTATGATGCACTATACACATATTGAATATAATAGTTTCATGTGCTAAACCCGTGAGTACATCACCGCTGAAAATGATCGCTCAGAGTCGTCTAAGGTCTCTGAAGACCACGGTGTTAATATCTCTATCCATTACTGATTATGGGAACATATGGAGATTGTCAGAATGATTAAGGAGATATTGCCAAGCTAAGGATCTATCGAGCATTGAGAGCATATGTTTACATATTTGAAGACTCTGAAATTGGTGGTATCAACGATCGTTATTGTCAAGAGCACATATTATTATTAGAAAACATGGTTCTATTATAGACATGAGTATAGACTCAGCCATTCGAGAGGAAGTATGTTAATCATAGAAGATATATAAATCGGTGAAGGGCTTTGTTCGACATAGGATCATAATCAATAGATATATAAGTATAATCAATATCATGATTTGTGCATACTAGAGCTTGTATTCCGCCAATTACAGGTTGTGCCACCATATTAATATATCAAACTTGGGAAGGACAGTTGACGTGGGTCCAAATGATTTCTTACGTGAAATCATTGGCACCTGACGTAGAAAGAGGGGGGTTTTCAGGAGCTGTTAATGATTACATTCCATCAACAACATCCTTCTTGTGCTCGGCTCACATGGATTACAAGTTCAATCTAGATTTTGGTTGGAAGCACGCGACTATATTTTTGACTAAGAACTATTGAGCTTATACATGCATAATATTTAAGACATCCATAGACAATGTTCTATATTCATCCATTCTTATATCGCAAAAAGAGACAACAAAGGAAATAGATTAGTCGTCAATGACCCATCAGAGGAACTAATCTCTAAATTGATAAGGAAGCAATTAGAGGATTTCACAAAAAGTACCAAGAACTCTGACTTATTGAACTGGGAGGTTAAATCTTGTAGCCATCAGATCAATAGATTCACTCTAAACCAGAAGTATATCCATCTTCACACACCATTATACATTCACAATCTACTCTATAGTATCTAGATTAAGGGAGGATTGATTTATAGCTATATGAGACAACTTTCATTTAGTGATAGACATATACATAAGAATTCTTGTTTGAGAACAGAATTTTAGGATCGATATAAAACTCAATCCTTATCATAATAAACATATTTGGCAATCTTAGACTTCGTCTCCTTTACAAACCAACGATATTATATATTCATTTGAGAGAATTAAAATAAGAATGATCAATTCATTGCGAAATTAATTAGAAGAAGAAAAACAAACTTAAAATAATTTCACAATATATATTACAAATCCAAACTCTAATTAAGAGTTTTAGAGAAAATCGAGTAGGGTCCTAGTTGGGGACATTACAGCGGTATCAGAGCATGATCTGCCATCCTGCAGGGTGAAAGAGGATATACAAAAATAATTCACTATGAAAGAATAATGTGGAAAGATAATGGAGCTTCAAAGAGATTTAACAATAGTCATGACAACAATCTAAAAATCTGGTAATGTATAAATAGTGATTAAGATATTTATGTACTCTATAATTTGATTTTGATTATTATTAATAGACATATAAAGATATGAAATAAATAAGAGGGAAAATGGCTGCAATCAAGGGAGAATCGCGAAGGGCACCCTATTGTAGTAGCAGTGAGGGATAACTGCTATAAGGGCACCCTGCTGTGCTATAATTCAGGGAGAACTGCTAAGGGCACTCTATTGCTAGCACCTTCCAAAGGCTGCAAGTAAGGGAGAATCGCTAGGGCACTCTATTGCAGTAGCATATTAAGGGAGAACCGTTGTAAGGTCACCCTACTGCTCGACGATTAAGGGAGAAACGCTAGGGCACCCTATTGCAGAAGTAATGAAGGTTGCAATTAAGGGAGAATTGTGAAGGGCACCCCATTGCAGTGGCAGGTAAGGGAAAACTTCTATAAGGGCACCCTACTGCACTGTGATTGAGGGAGAATTGCTAAGCGTACCCTATTGCAGAAGTAGTTGAGGGAGAACCGCCAAGAGCACCCTATTGTTGTGGTAGTTAAAGGAGAACCACTATTAGGGCACCCTACTACACGGTGAGTAAGGGAGAGCTGCGAGGGAACCCTATTATAAGGCAAAGATCGCATCTCTGAAGGCCTAGGAGAGAAAGAACTATCTTCTAGGAAGGATGGATATGCCAAATATTGGATATCCATAAGACCTTAAGAAGAGAGGAATCATGAGGAGATGATATCATAGCTGGGGACTCCTCTAAGCTGATTATGAGATAACTAGAGCCCTAGTAAGTCCTCCCACAGGGGCTAAGAACCTGATCACAAACTCTCCCATAAGGATTGTGAAGAGATAAAGTCTCTCCCTAAGGATTATCAAGATGGATATAGCAAGTAAAGGATATCCATAAGGCCTTAGAAGGAGGAAATCGTAATGAGATGCTGACATTGCTTGAGTACTGTTCTAGAATAACCATATAAGGCAACTAGAGCCTCGGGAGGTCCTCCTTGAAGAGCATGGAACCTAATTATGAACTCTCCCTAAAGATTTGGATTATTTATTAAGACTCATCGTGGAACAAGGCAATGCTTAACAAAGGAGAAGGAAAGTACGAGAGAAGATCAAGATAAGTTCCATCTTTGAATTTTTTTTAGTATTTTAAATTGAATATTATGGTCTTTAGATTTGATAAGTTTATATTTGTAAATATATTGCAGTTCTAACCTCAAATAGAAATCACCATTTCATGGTCGTTGGATTGGATATTAGAGTTACATAACAAGACACCACTCACACCGAAGGCTCGTATTGCTTGAGGACAAACAATTTTGGGAAGAGCGGACTGTGATGTCCCCATTTCCAAATAAGATTTAATAATAAATATTAATTAAATAATAAAATTTTTAATATTAAAATATAAATTAATAAATAATCATAAAATAATAATATAACTATAATATAATATTTTAATTATAAAATCATATAATTACACTTGATAATCACAAAATAAATAATAATAAAGATAAATAAATAATATAATATAATTATAAATAAAATGTATATTAAAAATAATAATATATACGTTAAATATTATCCTAGTATAATATTAATCAAACAATATGTATGATTGATGAACTCCGATTGAGGCAAAGGTAAACCGATATTACAAACCTAAAATATATATACCAATAAAATATAAATTTTAAATATATATTAAATAAAGTATATAATAACATATTATACCGAACGATTAATAAAATATACATATCACATTAGACTTAATTTGCAACTGTAAGAGTCGCCACCTTGGGGATCGCTCCCTTCCTTCAACCCTCACCTGGATAAATAAGGAGAATAATCCATAGACTCGGGGAGGCCCTAAAATTAATCAACAAGAGATAGGAAGAAAGAAGATAATTAATGACAATATACAAGATTCCCACCGAAGATACCATCTGGTTTATGAATTCGTATCTTCAATAAGTCGCTGGCACTACATACTCATAATCAATATTGAGATATCATCAGAACACGCAATAGAGGCTTGATGGCAATCACATATCTGTGATGCACTATACACGTATTGAATATAATACTTTCATGTGCTAAACCCGTGAATACATCACCACTGAAAATGATCGCTCAAAGTCGTCTAAGGTCTCTGATGACCACGATGTTAATATCTCTTTCCATTACTGATTACGGGAACATATGGAGATTACGATTAAGGAGAAATTGCCAAGCTAAGGATCTATCGAACATCAAGAGCATATGTTTACATATTTGAAGACTGTAATTGGTGGTATCAACAATCCTTATTGTCAAGAGCACGGATTATTATTAGAAAACATGGTTCTATTATAGACATGAGTATAGACTAAGCCATTCGAGAGGAAGTATGTTAATCATAGAAGATATATAAATCGTTGAAGGGCTCTGTTCGATATAGGATCATAATCAATAGATATATAAGTATAATCGATATCATTATTCGTGCATATTGGAGCTTGTATTCCACCTATTATGGGCTGCGCCACCATATTAATATATCAAACTTGGGAAGGACAGTTGACGTGGGTCCAAATGATTTCTTACATGAAATCATTGGCACCTGACATAGAAAGAGGGGGGTTTTCAGGAGCTTCTTATGATTACATTCCATCAACAACATCGTTCTTGTGCTCGGCTCACATGGATTACAAGTTCAATCTAGATTTTGGTTGGAAGCACCCGACTGTATTTCTGACTAAGAACTATCGAGCCCATACATCCATAATATTTAAGACATCCATAGACAATGTTCTATATTCATCCATTCGTATATCGCAAAAAGAGACCACAAAGGAAATAGATTAGTCATCGATGACCCATCAGATGAACTAATCTCTAAATTGATAAGGAAGCAATTAGAGGATTTCACAAAAAGTACCAAGAGCTCTGACTTTTTGAACTGGGAGGTTGAATCCTGCAGGCATTGGATCAATAGATTCCCTCTAAAACATAAGTATATCCATCTTCACACACCATTGTACATTCACAATCTACTCTATGGTATCTATATTAAGGGATGATTGATTTATAGCTATATGAGACAACTTTCATTTAGTGATAGACATATATATATATATATATAATATATATATATATATAAGAATTCTTGTTTGAGAACAAAATTTTTGGATCTATAAAAAACTCAATCCTTATCATAATAAACATTTTTGGCAATCTTAGACTTTATTTCTCCTTTACAAACCAACGATATTATATATATTCATTTGAGAGAATCAAAATAAGGATGATCAGTTCATTGCGAAATTAATCAGAAGAAGAAAGACAAACTTAGAATAATTTCACAATATACATTACAAATCCAAACTCTAATTAAGAGTTTTAGAGCAAATTGAGTAGGGTCCTAGTTGGGGACATTACACAAAGCTCTCAAGCTTCTTAGAGAGAAATTAAAGAAATCAAGTATATCAAATGACTTCCTCAAACCCCCTTTTATAATCCTCTCATGAAGTTTCCAGAAACAATATTTAAATTCCCACTTTTTTTATAATTTAGTATTTAACTTGTATATGGGAAATAATAATAAAGTGACCCCTTCATATAATTTTTTTTATTAATAGTCACTTTAATGTGTTTATAATATATATCTCCATAAGTTGGCACCCCATTTGGCATAACAATTAAATACTTTATGACATTTATATATTAAATGCACATTTGACCCCTTAAATCCCCTTTAATCATAAAGATATTTAATTAAATTAATTATATTAAAGTCAATGCTAGATTAGAGTTAATTTTATTAAATTAAATCATTAAACTCCATTAAATGTCAAATATCAAACCAACAACTAATCCTACCAACTTTTCGGATATAACCATGGTGCCCTTAGACCATCTAGATGACTTACCATAAATAGTATGGACCCAAACGTCCAAGTGACTTACTAAAATAGTAAGTGTGTATAAATGGAACCTAAAGGATTTCTAGAAGGCAAACCACAAATAAACTGATGCATTGAGATGGAGAGGACTAAAATAGATGCTCAAATGGTCAGCTGAATAACCCTGAATTGCCTTCAAAGGGCCCCCTAATGACCACAGTTGCCTACGGGGACCATTAGTAATAGGCTAACCTCTGAAAATAACTGATGGTTAGGAAGGGGAAAAAAGGGGGATATTACATCATTTTTTCCGAATTTATATTATACATCTGGGTAGTAATATTCAGCACATAAATGGTAATCTACTTTGTCTAGGAATACAATCTGAAAGCTGAGGCCCTCATAACTCGGTTCACATCCTCTAACTTTTTCTTTTAGATAGCTATCCGACTCCAGTGGCCAGGCAGTAGTTGAAACAGAGCAGCCATTAGGGTAGATATTGTAATGTCCCCGTTTTGGAGGTAATTTGATTTAATTAATTTAATTAATTAAGTTGTCCAAAATAATGAATATTTTATGAGGATGACTAATTAATTATTTTAATTAAATAAATAAGTGGTATTAAGTTAATTATTTATAAAGTTATCAAATAAA
>MU227643.1:1138460-1168946 GCA_018584345.1 Thuja plicata
GCATGCCAATTGTTTGACAAAATGTCAATTGGCTGTAGGTTCTCTTTTTGGCATAAATAATGTTATAATTTTGCATACCAAGTGTTTATATTAATGCCACTTGGCTGTAAGTGCATTAATGTCATCTAAGGTCGCATCCAAAGTGTTTGTCATAATTACTAGTTGCTGTAGCTGCATATTGCAAGTAGTTTCAGTCACATAGATGCATTGATTATTGTCAAAATAAGTTGCACATTCATGTTAGGTCATTGTTTAGTCAATTTTGAGTCTTCTTGCAAGCATTCTCATTGATGCTAATTGAAGAAAAGAGTCATTAAAGCTAACTGAAATGTTATATCAGTCATATGACCCTTGTATGTGAAGTGTTTGACAAAATTTCCAAGGCCAAAAATCAAAAGTTTTCAATCAGATTTGAGCAGGGTCATTACAGATATTGTAAGATGGATTCATTAAATGGATAGTTCAATTGTAGTAGTGAAAAATCAAAACCTTTTTACTTTTTAAATGGTTATTTTCAGACGTTGATGGTCTGTTTTTTTGTGTAATGTGTCTCTAAATGAAATCCGAAGGTCAGCAGTCTTGATTT
Source organism: Thuja plicata (assembly GCA_018584345.1). NCBI lineage: Eukaryota > Viridiplantae > Streptophyta > Pinopsida > Cupressales > Cupressaceae > Thuja > Thuja plicata. The sequence goes on from MU227643.1 coordinate 1,139,047, forward strand.
TCAAGAGTTAATGTGTGGTTAATTGATATTCTGAGCAGCTATTTGGGCTTGGAGTGGCTAATGTTTGTGGATCCTTCTTTTCCTCATATCCTACCACTGGTAAGGATAACTGAGTAATGCATGCACAGCAGAAGAATAGTAACTTGTTTCAGCTATCCATGCTAAATACTGAAGTAGACGAGTATATAACTGACAAGTACTGTACCATGTTTGCAGGATCATTTTCTCGATCTGCTGTGAATCATGAAAGTGGTGCTAAAACAGGTTTATCTGGATTTATTATGGGAGTCATAGTTGTGTGTGCTCTTCAATTTTTGACGCAACTATTTAAAGATATACCTCAGGTGCATTGTTGTTCGTACTGGATCAACATAGTAGTTTATAAATGGTTTGCATTGTTTGTTAGTGTGATAGGTTTACATTTATTTTTATGTTCAATATGCCTAAATTGTTTGTTTTCAAGATACTGAAAATTCCTTGAATACTAAATCTGATACATATTTTTTTGGGCAGTGCACTCTGGCAGCAATTGTGGTATCAGCTGTGCTGGGTCTGGTATGAAGCTTTCTATGATGTGAATTTTCCACTAGTTCCTTTTGTAATGCATTTAAATACATACTTTTCATTTCAGATTACTATAAATAATGGTACCGTTTTAGAAAAAAGGTTAACCAGCTAAAGCATGGTTGAGGGAAGATTTAAGTGTGTGTGTGTCTATATATGTATAAAGGAGCAAGTTAATATTACAACATAAGGGTGTTCAACATCATTTCTTTTGAAAGTAACACAACTTGTTTATGTGGTGGTCAACATATGGGGAAAGAAGCTAGAGAGTGGAAAGTGGAAAGCAAAGGATTACATTCACCATTCCTTTTCCCTACTAACAAAAAATGCTTAGAAGCTCTTGTGTGTTAAGTGGGTTCCCTTTCCTTTTAAATTTTACCAACATATGATAAAGCCAAGATACAAATTGGTGAGTTTGCTTATTTTACATAGATAATTATCTGACTTATTTCTAGGAACGACAAGGAGTTAGCAGGGGTAGACATCTTTTAGTGCACTGTTTCCAACATGAGTTCTTATCGGCCTCCAAGATTGAAATGGGATCTTGGTGATTAGTTTATAGGTGTGGATTGCTTGAGTGCAAGCAATCTCAGGGTAGGAGGACTTGCAATGTCCCAATTGTGATAGGTTTCCATAGGCTAAAATATATGAAAGGGGAATAAAATTATTTAATATTATGAACTAACTGTAATTAAAATAATACTAAATAATTATTGACTTAAATTAAAGTTACTAATCAACATCGGTCAGGAAAATATGGAAAAACTATGTTACAAAGTGGGACATTGGATTTAAGGATGTGATGGAATTATTAATGTTTTCTTATATTAATATTTCTGAGTTTCTCGGATTTAGAGACTCGGGACAGAAACCCCTAGGACAGCATTTTCAGTAGTGAGACTTATCTATCCTAGATGGTCTTTGAGGAGCCATTCAGACTTCTCAGTTGGTGTGTAACGGTTGGATGTTTTGCAGAATTTGTGAAGTCTCCTTTGGAGATGAATTTGCTGACGTATTTTGTTATTTTTCGATTAAGGCTTAAAAAATAGGTTACTCTTAGAATAAGACATTATTGCTGGTGAATGAATGTAAGTCATATTGGCTGGTGATTATAGATTAATATTTAGGGATAGTGAATTGATTCTTCTGAATTAAGGCAAAGATTAATCAAATGCAGTTCACTTTGATCGGCAAGGGAAATAATTATAATGGATTAATTTGTTATAAAGGTGCAATTGTATTGTAATATGAAGGATTCAAATTGTTACTACCATTTAATATGACAACCTTTGACAAAATTGTGGTTGCCGTTGGACTAGTGAAATTAGAGAAATCCTGCCCATATGTGAATCTCTGCTTTGAGTATTGACCCATCGATTTTTATTTGCAATGGAATCGTGCATGGTGTTAGTAGTTTTGGAACCGAATGAGGTAGCGAGAAGTCCTCAGTTGATGCTTGGAAGTGGAGCAAGATAGTTGCTCAATATTGGTTCTTGGTATGGGATTTCTAAGCAAATGATGAGTCATATTTATTGGGGTTGTGAGAAGGATTGTTGTTAGGCAACATATATTCTTTGGCTCTGGTATTTTTTCAAATCGTAAACCTCCTACAATGACAAGATTTCATTGGTTTGTTGTATGAGTTGGCAGGGGAGGGGGGCTGACATAAGCACAGTGACTATGGAGATTCCCATTCCATGGCGTAAATGATATCTTTGGGTCAGTATAATATTGGCTACTCTATAGAAGTGGTTTCTTTGGAACATCATGTTTCTTTATAGCCAATGGATTCTTCCTCTGTACTTGAGGATTTCTGTTGTAGACCTATACATGTGGGTATAACATTGCTAGTGTTTCTAGTCTTGGTTTAGAAGTATGTAATTGTCTTCTGCCTTAGTTTTCCATATCTGCAATTTATGAGAACAAAATTGTATTATCTTTTTCTGAAACATTGTATTATCAAAGCTATCATAGCATTTGTGTTTATCTATATGAATCTTTTGTCAAGTTTGCATATTGTGCTTGAATATCATTTACCTGGTCAAACATTCAACATTTATTATGCAAACATGAGATATCAAACAACACAAAATGCTCAATTATGAACATAATTAAATTCTGTGTGAAAAGTTGGGAGTATCTAGTAAGTGGATCTTACACTTGAACATCATTTTTAGGACACACCATCTCTATGGACTCAATGAGGATTTAGAAATGAATTTTGCATCCTTGATTCACCCTTCACAATCAACTGCTTTATAAAACATTGCCCCTTTGTGGGACACTCTAATGATATTTACTTTAGATCGGTTTTTGAAAAATTTCCATCCATAAGATATAATAGATTCTACTATTACAATCCAAGAATCCCTAATTGGTTGAGTGGTGTATCTACAATTTTTTTTCTTGGCCAATTAGGTGGTGCACATGTTTTCATACCCAAGACCCGTGAAACCAGAAGGCGCATTATTATTATTGACACCATTTCCTGCAAATATGGTGATTATACTAAGTTAGAAGGAAGACCATTGGTGTAAATGCAATGTGCAACATTTTCCTTTGCAACGTCTCTTGTTTTATATTGAAATGCCTTAATCAATGGGCCTCTTTTGCTGGAAGGAGAGGGATCTTCTTCTTGGATAGAGGGTATCTCTAAGAAAGAATGTTAGGAGGCCATTATTAAATTTGTGATGTTCTATTGATGTTTTCGTTGCTGAAGCACGGGACTTTAATTATGCTATTTCACTCAAGAATCAGCTTCTTGTTCTTTTGGCAACTCCTTATTCTTCTCTTCACATATTCTAATCCCACCCCCACTTATAGCACATAAGCGAGTTTTCCTTGACTATATGAGCTCTTAAATTGGATTCCTAACTCACAACAATTGCAAATAAAAGTCCTATCTCTTGGAAGCTGATTGAGCATTCTAATATATTTATAAAACAAATTACTGTTTACAGAGCCTCACTGGCTTCTATTTTCTCACTAAGAGATGAATATGCCTCGTTGGCAAATAAGAGTTCCTCACTGGCAAACAAAGAGTGCTTCACTGGCAAGCGAATATTACAATTTTGAAATCAAATAGATAGAGTATGATCTCTGTTCCAATATATATCACTTTCCTGAATATCTCATCAACCTTGAGATTCAGGAACTCAAGCAATCATAGAATGTATACAACACTATAGTTTTGCATATCATGAAGTATACATCTTATGCTCACATATAAATACCAGATGCATACATCATTTTAAAATGCTTGACAAAAATGATAAACCCTCAGATTTAAAATATAGGTCTATGCAGAACATGACTAGTATATCACAGATCACAAAACTTCAATAATGCAGAGTGCCTCGATCTCTCACAATTCTGATTAAACAACAAAATCCCCTTTTCTGAACAATTTCCTTCATGATTATCCGTTAATAAAACCCTTACAAAAATATTCTTAAAAAATAGAGCTCTCTATTTTTCACACAGATCCCATATCTTTTCATCGAAGGAAACCCTCTTTTTATCCTCTTTCAAAAGACTGCATTATCAACTGATTTTCAAAAACAGAGAATGAAAACTGACATAACAGAGTATGTAAAAAACCCTCTATAACTGTCATCATGCCCTATTAAGGGTGCTTAACTAATGCCCGAAACAAGTAGTATAATCAAATGCTAATCATAGAAAAAAATACACTTGTCTTTTACCAACAAATTTACCAACAAACAGATGTAGTAACCATGGTGAATACCTTTCCAAGCATGAAACTAAAACAATATTATCGGATGTGAAGAGAACTGTTTGCGTAACCACTGTGCAACCATCACAACCGTTTCCCTTTCAGCTCCACAGTCCAAGTCCATTGTTATTCACAAAACCGCCTCCATTCTTACCACTGTGAACACCATACCCCGTGCCCTAGCATCCATGGGTAGGGTTTCAAAACCAAATGAAACCAAAACAAAACATTCTTTGCAACTTCTTGTGCCCTAAGTCAAGACTGTCAACTATAATTCTTTTCGATAAGAGTAATGAAATTAATGGCGAATACATTAATGCTGTTGTTATTCAATAATGACATTATCTATGTTGTTCAACATAACACCCAAACACTGATGCCTTGATGTTTATGTTTTATCTAAGGCTTTGACATAATGATGCTGACCCATGAATGCCTTTACATGGTGTCATTGACTCAAATGTAGCCCTTTCAATAATGCTGTTCTCTGATGCTCATAATCATAAGATCAAACACATAATCATTTCCACTCTTCATACCATGGTACCATACATACTATGGCTATGATATTAAACTTTTGTAATTACCAAAGTCAAGAATATGACTTTACCTTGAACCAAGTGCCAATGCTTTTAACAATGAAATCAAATGCCATATCATATACCATGTCAAGTGCCAAGCATATTGTTAACAATAACCACTTTCAACTGTTATAACATAGTGCCCTTTGTGTAACTGTATACCAAAGTGCAGATTCATCCTTTGTCTAACGCAAGTTAGTATTGACATCTTATCACCCGATACAAGCTAGCCTTGTATACATTAGAACATTAATAGCTTATAGATTTTGTTTGTGATAAGACATTAATAACCTATCAATGAAAACGTCGATAGAATATTAATTTCATATCAGAGACAAAATGCATAAGACATTAATAACTTATGTGCAACAAGACACATAATGTATCAACTCATAAGAATGCACATCAACTATGTAAACTACAAGAATGAAATAGATTGCTGATATTCATCCTATTAATTTGTTCACTGTCCAAAGGAACATATCATCATAATGAAACGATCCAAACTGAATACCTGTCCATATACCTGAATATCAGCACTATTCACTGTCATATGTATTAGTGTCATATGTACATGTATCAAACATAATCATCAATACCTTGTCAGAATGAACTGTAATCAAAATGCAGCAACATCAAGAATGAGATTGACCCATAATCAAGTATGCATATATTAAAGACAAAGCATGGCGAGGATATGCCAATCAAGTATGTGCCAACCAAGTATACCTGTCCTGTAAATGTACCAGAAGGTTTGTGGCTTTGTCATCAAGGGCAACAACCTCTGAGGGCAACAACTTGATGATATGTAAATTGTTTGTTTGTTTCAATACCCACTGAACTTGAATTAATGTCCTTTCAAAAGAGCTTGCAATTTGAATTTTTTGTTACAAGAAATTATAAGATTTTTAACTAGTAAATAAATAAATAAATGTAACCCTAGGGCCTACAATATGTACAAATTAATAAAAGTTCAAAACAAATACCAAAAAACATTATAAAAAAAATTCTTGAAATTATTTTTTTCTATTTTTTTCTATGTTGAAACAATTCATCAAAAACTTAAAAAACATTGTTAAAAAACTAAAAGAACTGATTATAATGCTTACCTTAGATGACTAGTTCTCCTTTGTGAAGGTTATATAATTATATTCACCCCTTTGGCACTTTGTGATCAATCTTCTTCGGAAAAACCAGATACCTTTCAGAATGGAAGGATGGCTTAGCAAGGGTGTGTTTGAGAGAAATGAAGTCGTGTTTAGAATCAGAGGGTTGAGTTTTAGATATATGGAAATTTTAGGCATTGCTGCTTGTGGGAGTGCTCAAGAGCAGCTAGGGAGCATCTAGACTGCTTTGGGTTCCTTGTGGGTATGCAAACAACACACCCACAGGAAACAAAGGTAGCTGGGATGGTCCTGGTCGCTCTCGGCACACTCATGTTTCTATTCTCGACCTTAGGACATTTCAACATAGGTCTCAGTTCCAGAACCCAAGTACCGTTAACTTAGCTAAAACTATCTTTCCTCGATGGTTTTTAATTGTTCTAGCTAACAATAGGCTCATTGAAACGAAGATATGGAGGCTGCTATAATGTCATGTCAAGATGTTAGCTTTACAAATATTTGAAATCATTGACTTTTGTTGTTTTGGAGAGGTTGACAACATGCATGAACAAGAATTCTGAAAAATGTTAGGATTCACAAATGTAGAACCACCATTAGATGCAAATGAAATGGGCTATTAGTTGCTGTAAGAAGATGAAAACTATTGATTAAAGAGACTTGGGATATCAGTGAAATGGTAATTGCTTGATGTATTAACTATGGAGACAAAAGATCCATTTAAAGGAATTACAAGAATGATGTTTCTAAATGAAACAATTGTTAACTGAAGCTAGAAATAGAAGCTATCTAATCTAAGTAAGTTGTTGGTGGAGATATCGGATGGTTCGGCCACATAAGAAGTGCATGTTGAGTTACATGAGGCAAAAGATTGCCCGCTTATAGGCACACATTGTGGTAGAGTTTTATCCAACTTAAACTCACTTTGAAATGCCAAGTAGAACTTTAATGTGTTTTAAAGAAACACAAGCACACATTCTGAGAGGAGGGATGAATCAGTATAAAACCAACTTTCTTAATTTATAACTTTAGCAATCATAAAACAATAATTAAAACATCCACACAAGTAAGATCTAACAATTTAGAACACATGATTTATGTGGAATTCCATGCTAGAGAGAACCATGGTAAAATATTTGCTTATATAGGAAACTTCTTACGATCTTTGTAGGCACCAACCCACATGAGACACGAAACCTCTCCATTGGTCTCCATTGAGCACCAACTCAACAAGAGATGCCAATCTCTTTGAGTGAGAGGCATCAACCTCTCGATCTTGCAAAAAAGAAGGCACCAACCTTGAAAATTCAAAATAAAAATTGTTTGGATCTTGTCTAAATCACCTTCAATAATTGCTCATATCTTCATCAAAATCTGCCTTAAAACTTTGCACAAATCTGCACAAATGTCCCCACTTCAGGTCTGCGATGTTATCCTCAATGAGTGCTGATAAATCTGAAATTTTGTTTGCCCTTTAGGGTAAATGAGTTTAATGCATATGAGAACAATATGAAATATAACAGGACATAGTATATCAGAGAACTCACAATTGCTTTTGCAGTACTTCATCAAATGTTTACAATGTATGACAGCAATGCTCAACAGTAATACGACAATACTATCAACCATAATCATGATGTTTCCCGAATCCAAGTACATCACATTTATAGACCCCGAGGGGGTGCGAGGTCAACTGTTGCAACCATCCCAAACTACCCACCCCTTAGTTATACTAATTATTATTAACGACACATTTATTAACAATATGTTTTACCTGACAACATCATCCTCCCCAACTATACAGAAGTCAAGGCTGAGTAGGGGGCTGAGAAAGCATCGCTAATGAAGATGGCGCCGATAGTGGTGGGGATGAAGCCAACCGAGCTCTCAACTCATACACCTGCTGTGTCCTCAGCCTCAGGTTTCACTTGGCCACCATCTTCCACTCCATAGCAGTCTTCACCATCAGTGTTGCCTCCAATACCTCCTTATCTTTCTTTTCTGTGGTCTCCATGGCATTGGCTAGGCGGTTCTGCAACATAGCCCTTTCAACGTGTTCCTCCTACAACTGTGTTGCCATAGCTGCCTTCTCCGCCCATGCTACCTCTAACTGAGTCACCAAGTCTGTCCTCTCAGCTGCCCATTTCTCCTTCCCGCGGACCAACTCCTCCTTGTGGCGGGCAAACTCTCTCTGCTGTTTGGAGCCGAGTGGCCATCTCTTCTCGAGCTGATTCTGCTGCCACCCGTACGACCTCATGTCCAACATAGATGTGCTCGGTACGCCTAAGAGTGTAGTAGCCCTCCCTGAATGCTTGCTCAATCTCACGGAGTAGATCACCAACGTGACTCTCCCCCACTTGCTCTCAGAGGGCCCAATCATTCATCATATCTAGGGTCTCAGTTGATGGCCACCCTCGGGACTCATAACATGCAGTGATTGCCTCAGCATAGCCGACTCGTACAAATGCCAACAATCGCTCCAGCTCTTGTGCAAACCCTTTTTGAGCCCATGACTGAGATGAGGCCACTACCCTCCGTGCTCCTGCAGCCACATCCGCAATGTACTGCTCCAAATCACCATCACCAAGCTCTGTGGGAAGCTCCAGTATGCCCTCATGCTGAGGAGTCAATGTCAACTGTCTCACTCGTGAATCTTCTCTCTCGAACTGTTTGACAGGCGAGTTCTCCCTCGAGATCTACTATCCCCGGAGGGAAGGGTAACTCTCACTGCGGTGAGAGATTGGTGGTCCCCACTGGTGCCATATCCTGAAGTTGCTTAGCCAAGTACTCATAGCCTCCTCTAATGGAGCACTACTCACCAAGGTCTATGCCTTCCTCGGTTGCTCGGCTACCAACTCCACTCCCACCGTCTCCACAACCTCCGTCCCTACCACCTCAATAGTCTCTTGTGGCTCCCTCACCTTGTTGGCCATCTCTGCTGCAGGCGTCTCAACACTCGACAACTACTCTAACCTATACCCTGCTCTGGTCGTGACTATCTCATCTACTGGGGATCCCTCTACGCCTGTCGCCAACTCCACTCGCTCGCTCACAGGTGGTGGAACTGTCCCTGGCATACCCACACTTGGCTTGCGCACTGGTGTTCTCTTCTGACCAAATCCTGACATTGGAACTATTGCCATCGCGGTACGGAAGGATGTGGATGACGTCAAGGAGGCTGTATTCGAGAGGAGTAGCGGGGCAAACAGAACCCGTACAGTATCATCACCGGAAGGGCTACCAAGTGTGTGTCCTACCCACTATAGATCGACCAGTCATCCAGGAATGCCCGTAAGTTTCCCACGGACATCTTGTCAAAGATGTGCAGGATTATTTGTTGAAAAGTGGCTGGCACGATACACAAACCAAAGGGCATCCGATTGTATGCGTATACACCGTCTTCCACCACGAATTTTGTCTTCAGTTTGTCTTCCTCCGCGATGGAAATCAAGTTATACCCCGAGAAACCATACGGATAAATGAGTACATTTCATGTCCGACAACTTCCTCTAGGATGGTGTCTGTAAATGGTATGGGGAAGGGGTCTTTGATTGTGACAGCGTTCAGGCACCCGAAGTCTACACAAATACGGATCTGATTGGCATCCTTCTTTAGTGATATGACTATGGGGGACACCCATTCACTCGTCTAAACACTGAAAATGATTCCTGCCTCCAACATCCTCTCTATCTCCTTGTTCACTCTAGCGGCATATTTCTTATTCATCTGGTACAGTGGGATACAATGTATGCACAATTCCAAAAGCACTCCCTTTAGGTCCTTGTAGGTCCAGGCAAACACGTCCTTGTACTCCTTGAAAATTTTAAATGCTGCCGCCTTCAGCACTAGATTCCAATCATCCCCTACCAAAAGGTTTTTGGGATTCACCTCATCACCGAGATTTGTGATCTTAAGGGAGGGTTCCTCGTACTTCATCGGTTTCTCTCTGTCAAACTTGTGTACGGGAAGTCTTGTTCACTCGGGCCTCCCCTTGTATTCCCCGTATTCTGGCTGAAACAAGTCCTTCAACTCCTTTTCTATTTCTAGCATGTTGCATTCGAACAACTCATAGTCTTCCATTTGCCAATAGGAGAGTCCACTAAGAGAATCAATTTAATCCTCGGAGCACCCCTCCAGTGCGAGGACGCCATCGTCATTCGATTCCATGCTGCTCTTTCCTGCGTCTACTCCGCCGCCTTCCCCGTCTGATTCCGACCCGGAGGAAGATGCGAGCTCTTTGCTGACCATCTGGGTTCTGAGATTAATGAAAAACTTTTTCCCTCCATTCTCCGTTGATAAAGTATTCCTTTTCCAGTTATGATTCACTTTTGCTGTGATGAGACACCCTCTCGCCAGGATGGCGTCGTACCCTTTCTTCTTCAGGGAAATTACAATAAATTCTAAAACAAAGGGTTGAATGCCAATGGTTACCCGCTGTGCCATGCGTGTTTCGAGGGGCTTGATGCCATGTTGATCTGCACCTACCAGATTAAAAGTTGGTGGTTGTAGCGTCGGCTTCCCCAGTTTCTTCCAAGTCTCCTCAGACAGCTGGTTTACCATCGATTGACCATCCACGATGGTGTCAGTGAGGATGGTCCCGAGAATGCCCATCTCCACAACCGTGGGGTGTCACCCACTTTTTACAACAAGTAACATGGGGTCCGTCGCGGAACCAGCAGGAACATCTGTACGCTCTGTTGTATGGGTTGGTATCGGTACGGTGCTTAGTAAGGTTGTTCTTAACTATGGCATAGTCTCAAGGAGGTCTTTGAGCTAAACTGGTACTTCCATCTGCAACATTTGCCTCAAAATGTTCTGCTTTGCTTTTGTCCGTGATGAAGTGCTTGTCGTCTCATGCTTCTCCCTTCGTTGGGTCATTATTTTTTTTTCAATGTCTGCCTTGGCTTCCTGTACTCTCTGCTTCTCTGTACAGGGGTCACGGTATGTGGCCTTCTTTGCTTGCGCCTGAATGATTGACAATACTCCATCTGTGTCCATCTTCTCGATGGTTAAAAGGTTGACTCCAGGGTTTAAACAGTTCCCGTCCTCATGGTCGCTGGGCCCACACATCGGCATAATTTCTGCGGGGTTTCTTCTTTCGAGCAGTCATGAGCAAAGTGCCCCCATTGGTTACAAGCACGACACTGAATCATCGGCCGTCCCTTTGCATCATATTGGATCCGACTCCACTCCGGTTATTATTAGTATTATTGTTACTGTTGTTATTTTTCCCTTAGTGCCGACTATTTCTGTATTCGCCAGACGATGCACCAGTGTTTATCTGCTAGGAGGTGCCACTTGCTCCCGATGCAGACAATTGCTCCTATGTAAAAAGGACTTGCTGGCTCTTTGTTTTCATATTATATGTGCATTCCTTGGTGGAATGTCCCTGAAATGTCCCCGTTTTTATGAGAAGTGGAATTTGTGGGATTAGCTTATATTTGTGTCCCTTGTAGGCTAATCAGGATGATAGAGGGGGCCGTTTGTAATATCCCCGTCATTAAATAAATAATAATAATTGTATTTGGGTTCCGATTGATTTAGTTTATCTCGAGCCCATCTTTTATTTTAGCGTAGGTGTAGGTGTTGCCATGTCGGCTTTATTTGTGCACCTCGGGAGTTGTCCGACGGGTATTTCTGACCGGCGTGTAGGATGTATTTCTCATGTTGAGTTTTGCTATTTTTATCTGTAATTGCGAATTCCTATTGGAATTCTGCTGGTGGCCATTTCGGAGGTGAAAGACCCTCCTTATTTGGTTCTTTGCAGTTTCGGTGGGATTCAACCCTCACCCTAGTCTGCTTGTTCTCTTGTTTGGATCTAGCAAATCTGAAGTACTATCATTCTTTGTAAATGAGATTCTGCGTTAAGCTAATATTCATTAGTGATCATTATTATTTGCATTATTGGGTTTTCTCTCTCTGTTTGTTAGGTTAGTATTGGCATATTCACGAGTACTCAGAAGTTAGAAACCCTATGGCCAACTACCGTACGACTAGTCCAAACACTGCCGTCAAGCATCATTTATACCATATCCACCGTACGAATATCTCTCTCCAATATTGTACGGACGTCTCCCTCCAACATCGTACAGACATGTCCCTCCAGCACTGTAAAAACACCACCCTCCACCGTACCAACATCCATACCGTACGGCCTTCTCATACAGTACAGTTTCCTTCCTATAGTACAGGTATCATTTGAAGTCCGTACAACTAGACTTGTTGCTAGACTGTACGCCAAACCATTGCAATAGGCCGTACACTTGATATTGTACAACTAAGTGTGCCGTCGGGGACATTACAGTGGTATTAGAGCTGGTGATCTTGCCAACCTTTGGGCAGTGAATGCAGAAAGAGTTTCGTGTATACGCCAGAAGGAGGTATTGTTTTCTCGACAAAATGGGGGAGCCATAGGATCCGGCTGTTGCAGTTATGGAATTATTGAGGGAGTTAACCAGAAGTCAGGCTCAACTCAATGAAACCATGATCAGTGGGAAAGAATGACAACTTATGGAAGAGACTTTGCAAAAATTAACTAAAGGAAGGACGAATGGGGAACAAAATGGACATGGAGGCGATAACTTAGTCACAGGGAGAGCAAACTCTCATACACGCCCTCGACTGTTTATGTCGACGATTCCGCCAAGAAATGAAGTATCTCGAAGGGAACTAGAGCCCACCTTCGAGGAAATGCAGGATTGGAGGAACGCAAATTTTGAGCGGAATCTGTCCTTCAGGGATTATGTTGAACTGTGAATGAGATACTTAAGAGGCACTGGTCGTGGCTATTACAACGATGGTCTTCAACAAAAGACAGGAAAGGTAAATCGATGATCTTTTGAGGGAGCCAGATCAACAACTGCGCAGGCATGGGTACAAAAGACAAACACCTACTTTCAACTTAACCCGATGTCGGAGGAGGCAATCAAGTTTGCAGCGCTCCACCTAGAAGGGATCGCACATGAATGGTGGCATCATGGTATGGTGACCGTCAGTCATGATCAAATAACGTCATATGCCGAGTTCACGGAGAGGTTGATAGACTGCTTTGATGGGAAAGATCCAGAACTTAATTTCAAGCAGCTCGCTCAACTGAAGCAGTCCGGGTTAGTTGACCACTACATTGCTGAATTCCAGAGGCTATCCGTGTTGGTGATAAATATCTTAGAAAGGCGCTTATTTGTGTTGTTCGTGGATGGACTGATGGAACCTCTCAAATGTTGGGTAAAAGGATTCAACCACACCACGCTCACAGAAGCAATAAAAAAGGCATGCGATATGGCGACTTCTTTCTCTTCCTCTAGAAATTATTCACACCCCAAACCACCACTTGCTTTGAAGGAAAGAAACAACAGACCCCCACCGAAGAAGCCATTGTTGGATGAGGCTACCAGACAGGATCTGAGAAGAAGGAAACGCTGTTTAGATTGTAAGGAGCCGTGGGAACCAAGGTAGTGATGTCTGGGCAAAGGAAAGATGACTACATTAAGGTGATGTCCGAAGGAGAAGAAGACCAGGAAGAACCTGAAGGTGAAGAGGACAGACAACAAGATTCTGACCATTCCGAGAGGATTGCCACACTGGTTCGGAGGGGAGGTGCCATTGCGGCACTTGCTGGCACCCCGAGGTGTACTGTGTTCCGCGTTCAAGGTACACTCCAGGGACAACAGGTTGTGGTAATGCTTGATAGTGGGGCCACACTCAACTTTATTAACTCATCATTGGTCAACATAAGAGATTTGCGTATAGAGGCACATCAAGGGTTTGAAGTCAAGGTTGCAGGAGGAAACCTCTTGTCATGTATCCATTTGGTTCCACGACCGAGCATCACCATGGGGAACCACACAATAACAAACGATTTATTCATGGTAAATTTGGATGACATGGAGGTTATACTAGACATTCAGTGGATGGAGACTCTGGATGAATACACAGAATTTCAAGAGAATGGAGTTCTCTTTTGAGGTGGATGGAAAGAAGGTGGTACTAAGGGGGATGTCTAACGAAGGTCTGAAGGAAATCTCAGCACAACTAATGAAGGCCATTTTTAGACACTATGACATTGTCTGGGCCGCACACAGTTTGGTTTCAATCACTCCTCCGAAGGGCCAACAGGCGTACTACCACGACGATGAACTCCAGACGGTGTTGGATAGACACAGTTTGGTCTTCGCCGATATTCCACCTGGCATACCCTCACACTGTGGTTTTGAGCACACCATTGAGTTGGAGGAGGGCGCCAAGCCCGTCATCGCCACTCTATACCGCCGTCCTAAAAGGTTTAAGGATGAGATTGAAAAGACAATCTAGGAATTGCTCGAGAAGGGATAGATCGGGCCCAATTCCAGTTCGTTTGCATCACCAATGGTGTTGGTAAAAAAGAAAGATGGTACCATGCAGATGTGTGTGGACTACCGTGCGTTGAATAAAAAGACCATAAAAAATAGGTACTCTATTCCCAGGATTGACGAGTTACTGAATGAGTTGCATGACGTTGTCTATTTATCCAAAATAGACCTCTGCTCAGGCTACCACCAGATCCGCATGAGGGAACAAGATGTGGAGAAAACAACTTTCCGTTGTCACTACATACACTATGAATTCCTGGTCATGCCATTCGGGTTGACTAACACACCCGCTACTTTCCAGTCATGTATGAACCACATTTTCAACAAACAACTATGAAAGTTCTTGTTGGTATTCTTTGACGACATACTCATCTATAGAAAGACATGGGAGGAACATATTATGCATTTGGACAAAGTGTTGGGAATCATGAAATCACAATCCCCGTTCGCCAAGAGATCCAAATGTGAATTTGGGATGACAGAGGTACTTTATTTAGGACACATTGTCAGTGATCAAGGTGTTCAAGTGCATCAAGAAAAGATCCAAGCCATCTTGGATTGGCCGCCTCCGACTACTCTTGTTGAGTTGCGCGGGTTCTTTGGATTATTCTGTTACTACAAAAAGTTCGTGAAGGGATTTTCCCAACTCGCCGCACCTTTGACCGACCTAACAAAGAAAAGATGTTTCTAATGGAATGAACAGGCACAATGTACCTTCGACAAGTTAAAGGAAACCATGAGTTCCTGTTCGGTCCTCGCATTACCAGATTTCACTCGGCCTTTCATTGTAGAATGCAACACATCGGGGGAAGGCATTAGGGCAGTACTCATGCATGATTGTCGCCCGATTGCATTCGAGATTCGAAAACTCTCGAGAGTAGAGAACTTGTATTCCATCTACAACAAAGAAATGCTTGCCATCATGCACGCCTTGACAAAGTTTAGACAGTACCTCGTGGGATCTAAGTTCGTCGTCCGTACAGACCACAACAGCCTGAGGTATTTCTTGGAACAAAAGGAGCTCACGAAAGACAAGATAAGTGGGTGAGCAAGATCTAGGCGTTTGACTTTGATTTTGAGTATGTTAAAGGGAAGAATAATGTTTTGGCTGACGCTTTATCAAGGAAGCTCGCCATATGCCCGTTGTCTCAGATTTCGGTGGATTGGAAGGCATACTTATTGGTTGAATATTTTAAGAACTCTTTTGCGTGTTAGTTGATGGATGGCAAAGTGCATGACGACAGATACAAGGTGGTTGATGACATCATTTATTATAAGGACAAGACTTATTTAGTGCTCGAGTCCAGGACAAAAGAGAAAATTTTAAAGGAGATGCACGACTCACCCTTGGTTGGGCATCCAGAGCACCTAAAAACCAACAGACAAATCAAAGAAATATTCTCTTGGAAGCATCTCAAGAACGATGTCCTACAATATGTTCGGGAATGTGCTACCTGTCAACAGAACAAATTCGAGCACACACTACCAGCTGGTCTACTACAACCATTACCGATACCTGAGCAAAAGTGGGATAGCATCTCGATGGACTTTATCTCAGGGCTTTCCAAGGTGCAATGGAAGGATTGTCTTCGTGGTGGTCGATCGGCTGACTAAGTATGCGCACTTCTTCGTCATTCCCGTAGGATATCAGGCCACACAAGTAGCGGATCTGTTTTTTTGTGAGGTGTTTCGCCTGTATGGTCTCCCTCGAAACATCGTTAGCGATAGGGATAGCCGCTTCCTCAGTATCTTTTGGACAAAACTATTTTGGCTTGCAGGGACAGAGTTGTCACTGAGCACCAATTGTCATTGAGCACCAGTTATCACCCGCTGACTGATGGACAAACCGAGATTGTCAACAAGTGGCTGGAAGGCTACCTCAAGAACTATGTTTCGGCACAACAGAAGACATGGGTTAAGTGGTTGCATTTGGGTGAGCACTGCTACAATACCATGTACCACATGTCGATTGGTATGGCACCCTTCAAAGCATTGTACGGCTATGAGCTGCCATCATTTGTTGATATGGCACTGGGCGATAGCCTAACGCCGAGGGCCAAGGATTGGCTACAAGATGTGTTGGACATTTTGAAGTCTCTCAAGGAAAATCTTCAGAGGGCCCAGAACTAACAAAAGGTGTATGCTGACAGACACCCAATAGAGAGAAGTTTTGAACTTGGCGATCTAGTGTACCTTCGGCTTCAATCGTACAGACAATCTTCCTTGAAGACATGTGGCAAGGACAAGCTTAGGCCACGTTTCTATGCAATCTTCCGGGTGGTGCGGAGAGTAGGTGAAGTTGCCTATGAATTGGACTTGCCGTAAGGTAGTCAAATCCACGTCTTTCATGTCTCTTGCCTGTAGAATGTTGTGGGTCAACACATCACGGTCTCAAGAGATCTGCCACCCCTCAACGAAGGAGGGAAGTTAGTGTTAGAGCCAGCCGAGATCATCGACATTTGGGAGAAAAGGTTGAGGACACGCACGGTCAAAGAATTTTCTTGTACGCTGGAAGGATCTACCACTAGAAGACGCCACCTAGGAAGGCGAGCGGATTTTGGAACACCCCAATTTGCGATTGATTGAGGAAAAGCAATATTTGGGACTAGAGGACTGTAATATCCCCCTCATTAAATAAATAATAATAATTGTATTTGGGTATCAATTGATTTAGTTTATCTCGGGCCCATCTTTTATTTTAGCGTAGGTGTAGGTGTTGCCGTGTCGGCTTTATTTGTGCACCTCGGGAGTTGTCCGACGGGTATTTATGAGCAGCGTGTAGGATGTATTTCTCATGTTGAGTTTTGATATTTTTATCTATAATTGCGAATTCCTGTTAGAATTTTGTTGGTGGCCATTTCGGAGGTGAAAGACCCTCCCTATTTGGTTCTTTGCAGTTTTGGTGGTATTCAACCCTCACCCTAGTTTGCTTGTTCTTTTGTTTGGATCTGGTAAATTTGAAGTACTATCATTGTTTGTAACTGAGATTCTGTGTTAAGCAAATGTTCATTGGCGATCATTATTATCTACATTATTGGGTTTTCTCTCTGTGCATGTCAGGTTAGTATTGGCGTATTCGCGAGCACTGAGAAGTTAGAGACCCTACGACCAACCACCATACAACCAACCTAGACACCATTGTCAAACATCATTTACACCATCATCCACTTTACGGACATCTCTCTCCAACATTGTAAGGATATCTCCCTCCACCACCGTACGAACATCTCCCTCCAACACTGTACGAACACCACCCTCCAACATCGTACGAACATATCCATACCGTACGACCTTCTCATACAGTACAGTCTCCTTCCTATCGTCTAAAGTCCGTACAACTAGACTTGTTGCCAGACTGTACGCCAAACCATTGCAATAGGCCGTACCCCTGATATTGTGCAGCTAAGTGTGCCGTCAGAACATTACACTGTTTTGCAGAGTCAGAGGTTAGTTGCTCTCTAAAGGTCGGTGATGTTCAGGTTTCTTCCTCGTTCGAGTCAGATTTACATACGATTTATAGTAAGTGATCTTTTGGGCGAGACAGAGTTGCTCTTTTTAGTAGGGCACTTGGACGGTTTACCGACAATGTGGAGTGATGGTGACTTTGTTTGAGCTTTCAGTTGAGGGAATTACTATTTATAGTAAGTCTATTTTTGCCAGTGTCTATTTGTGTCTGGGTGTATTGGTGATAGGCCTGGTAGATTATGTACTTGACTTGAGGAGTTTATTGTTGTGGTGACCATAATTAATTAAGTTCACTTAATTATTATATGAGCTTTATTTTATAAAGTCAAGACATTAATTAATCATAATGACTTTATATTTAATGCTTTGTCATTAAAGAGGAGGGAAATATAAGGGAGTTATATTTCAGAAGAGATATGCGAGTTTTGCTATGTTTTAAAGGTATAGTGCTTTAAGTTATGCAGAGTGTGTTGAAGAAGCTAGGGTTCGATTTCTCTTTGGAGAATATAAAAAGGCATTGAGGAGAAAATCGAATTCATTATTCATGCTATTCATTCATTGAACTTGTTCAAAAAATGTTTGAGTTTCGAGACGAGGGTTTCGAGTTTGTTGAAGAATTGTAAATTCTTTTAGTGGTTCATCACTTTGAACTGGTCACCCGTTGCCTGCGAATTGTGAAGGAGTTAGATCATTTGGTGGTTTGGATGGAGACCAATCATATTGGAGTTTAAAGCTTTAACCGAAAGCTGGAGATTGAGAGACATTTACAAAGAAGTCTGCAATTTATTGAGACTTGGCGTGAGTTTATTGGTATCAGCCGCCACTCATTTTCCTAGCCGCCTCTTACATCCATCAACGTCTGATATAATTCTCATAGCGATATAGCTGAGAGAAACTGCATTGCGAAGGGAGTTTGTTTTGGGTTCTTGGTTGGATGTGGGGCATCTCTATAGCAACCCCCACCTTTCATAGCAGCTGTGGCCAACATTGAAGCTGTTGGAAACAATGATAGCCGCCATCTTTCCTTGCACCCAGTATGGTAGCCGTAGAAGATATCACAGGTTACTCTTATAATCAATTTGCTTCTATTAGTTGTGAATTATATTTTATCAGCATGAGATGACTTCGATTTCAAATTCAATGAGAATATACATTTACTTGGCATAATGATTGTTTTGCATAAGGAGTTTAAATAATTGTTTAGCAATTTGCAGTTTTCTTAGTGTTGAAAAACTCCAAGCAAAATTCATATGTTATCACATTTCAAAACAAATACATCTTTTGCAAGTAAATTCCGTGACAAAGCCAGGTAGGCTCTTTACAGTGGTATCAGAGCAGTTTTCTGCCATCTTGTTGGGGTGGAATTCATTGAGCTTAATTGTTTGACTTGAGTGATTAACACTCTTGTTATTATTTCATTCATGCACAGACACAAAAAATCAAGAAAACATGGAAACCAGTTAGACATGTCTAATATCAGGTAACAAACAAGTGCCATGATGAAAAACATGGAGAAACTAAGGCAAACTTAGGAAAGAGTTAATGCAAAACTTTCAGATCCGGCAACTGTTGATAAAGAAACAAATTACTTGGTTTCTTTGTTCAATAGGTCCTATTCACAGAAAAAAAAAGAGAAGAGACATCAGATTTTTACAGGTGAGACATCGAGAAATCTCCATGATGAATTTTGAGTAGCTACTGATTATGGTGGAGATGTTCCTGTACTTAGTGGAGATGTTCCCTATCTTCTCCAAGACACTTTTCACTTACATAAAGACTATGCTTTATGTGCACATTTGAAATATAATAAACTATTATATTTCTTTCCACTTTAATGATGAGAAAAGACCCTTTCATTAAAATAACAATATTCTGACACATAGGGTCCCTGTTTTATGAGCTCAGGATTTAAAACTTCTCAACCCGGCTTCAACGAGCTATAACATTAAGATGCTCAAAATACAATCCCAATAAAAATAACAACCTTAGCCGATTTAATTAAATAATAATCATAATTCACCCGTCTTGCGAAAATGATTGAGGAAGCATTAGAATCAAAATCCGACAGCACAAGAGTGATCCTGATGATGAAAAATGATGAATGAACCTGACGGGGTGACTTACTAAAAATAGACACTCCCTCCAAGAATCTTGGAGTCCAAACTGGAAGTCGGAAATAAAATCTGAGAGCATCATATAACTCCTCTAAATTATCTGAGTTCCTTGGAACCAACTGTTGACTTAGTATAAATAGTAAGTCCCTCAAAATGGGGCCACAACCCATAACAGGGTCCTCTAATCAACAGTATTAGCCTCCAAGGACCCAATGATAGGCTAAATCCACTAACTCCAATGCTCGCTCAAAATGGGGACATTACAGTCCTCCCTTCCTAGAATTGCTTGTCCCCAAGCAATCTCAGAAAACAAAACACAGAAGACCACGCGGATCCCAAGGACAAAATGGTGTAATGTCCCTGCGATCACCTGCAAACTCCTGTGATGAAATCACCATCCACTGAGCCAACTGAAACACAGTCACCATGCCAACCATAGTGACCCACACAATCTGTAGTGCCAAACTGGTCACTACCTGGTAGAGATGAAACTCAAAACCATCCATAACAAAGGAAAATGGATATCCAAAACCATCTAACAAACCAGAGCTCCCTGCAAACCCTGCTAATCTGCCCTGTGTACTCCCGCAATCTAGATATTCATCCACTGTAAAACCATCCTGGATGTACTGACCTTGCAAGTAACCTCTTGCTAACTTGCACTAACCAACCCCATCAACTGCAGATGGAGAGAACCCATGCCAAAAAGAATGGTATAAACCTGGAGCCAATCCACACCGACACGCAAACAAGTCCTCAACCGGTGGGTCAAAAGAGAAATGATGAGTACTCCTCACTATGTAATCATGGTGAAAAGCTCCAATCCCCGTTAGAGGCTCATCAAAATTGAACTGTGTATCAAGAGATGGCTCCAATCTCTGACTCTGAAAAACTAGTCGGGAAGGATCCTGGGTAACTCTCTCAGCAAACCCAACCACAAAATCCCTGTGAGGAAGCATTGTAGTCAAAGTATCTACAATTCTCCCTTCTAAAAGCCGAATACTACGAGAACCCCGAATGAGTGTACCCTCAGAAGCTGCGGAAGGTCCCTCGTATAAAATCAAACTCTCAAGCAAGTACTCCATGAACGACTCTATGCAGTAGAAATTATAAGAAGTAGCATCAACCTGCTCCCCTGCAAGCCATAGCTGACCCCCTTGCGGCACTACCAACAGCCTAACGCTATCATCTGTATAAGACGAAAGAATAGATATGCTTCCACCAGAAGGAAACAAATCATCATGAGAGCTCGCCTCCAAACTAGATGATACCTTGTCCAAGTCCTGCGAATCAAAGGGAGTAGTCTCAAAAATTGGCACACAACCCTCCAATGAATCCAATCCTGCTACCTCAGGATTCTCGACAACCTGATCTGTGTCATCTGCCATCATGCTAACAACTAGAGAACCTAATACCACAAAACTCTGTCTGCTCTTGCATTGATGCACTCACCTCCTCTGCATCTACTACATCTGCCTCAAGGATGGTTGTAACTGTATCCCCAACACATCCATCACTACCAACTTTGGAAGTTGACTCACCACCAACCACTACTATATGCAATTGAACTGGATCTACGACTGACAAAGACTGAATCGGCTCCAACTCCACAGTCACCTCAGCTAAACATCCTTGCGACTCTTGGAGAGCCAACTGAGTGCCCTCTAAAGCCTCAGAAGTCGTTGTGAGCTCCTGAGTAAGCTCAGTCACCTCCTCTCTGTCCATCAGTGCCTCATATGCTGTACTTCCCCACTCAACTAGGTAATCTCGGTCGACTACCAACTGTAAATAATCCTATCTCAAAATCCTGGTAGCCTCCCGCAAGGAATGAATCTCTGTCAAGGAAAGGTAACCACCACTGTGCTGATCTGCCTTAGGAGCACCCCAGCCATAAACAACCAACAACTGACGAGGATAAACAAAATCAATCGGAACCCAACACCTACGCTAAAATAAAAGATGGGCCCGTGATAAACTAAATCAATCGGAACACAAATACAATTATTATTATTTGTTTAATGACGGTGATATTACAAACGACCCCCACTATCATCCTGATTAGCCTACAAGGGACACAAATATAAGCTAATCCCACAAATTCCACTTCTCATAAAAACGGGGACATTATAGGGACATTCCACCAAGGAATGCCCATATAATATGAAAACCAGGAGCCAACAAGTCCTTTTTACATAGGAGTAGCTAAATCAATCAGAACCCAAATACAATTATTATTATTTATTTAATGATGGGGATATTACAAACGCCCCCCTCTATCATCTTGATTAGCCTACAAGGGACGCAAATATAAGCTAATCCCACAAATTCCACTTCTCATAAAACAGGGACATTCCACCAAGGAGTACCCATATAATATGAAAACAAGGAGCTAGCAAGTCCTTTTTGCCTTCGTTTCTCCATATCCTTAACTAAGGCATTTGTTTACTTTCTTAACTCAGATAAACTGTCTAACTGGTTCCCATGTTTTCCAGATTTCCTTTATCTGTCCATGACTGCAATTAAAGAAAGAGTGTTGGACACTCAAGTCAAACAAGCGAGCCCAATAAATTCCTCCCCATAGGATGGCAGGAAAACGCTTTGATACTACTGTAAAGATCTTGCCTGGTTCTTACCCTCAATTTGACTGTAAGAAATTCTAAAATTCTGGAATTTGATTTCTTTTTTATTTTTCCAGCAATACATATATAGTTTTTTGGTATTCTTTTTCCGCATAACATAATTGCATTACAAGAAACAATTAAATTTGAAATTACTTTTGCAAATCATAGATCACACTAAGTAAATTGGAATGCAACATACTTAAATTGTATCAAGCAAATTACAATGATAAAAACCTTGTATTTATTTTCCCACGTTGAAAAGACTGGTCGTAGCTGATGGAAGCCAAAGTGACGGTTTCCAGCTTGTCCCAAATGCATACAAATCTGGCCGCAACTCCTAGATGATGCCATTTTTTCCTTTTCACAATCAAAAGAACACCAACCACATTGAATTTCTTCCCTCTCCTTCAATGGCATTTGATGAGCATAATTCGAAACCACACAATTTGCTAGCATAAGAATCCAACTCAAAGTGCTGCAATTAAACTCCAAACCCTTGTCTCCACAATTCGAACGAAAACATCAAATGAATAATTCAGCATAATGAATTCGATTTCATCCAAGAAGCCTTTATAATGTCTTCATAACAAATTGAACCCTATCTTATCCAAGATACTTTTTATTTACATAAAGACTATGCTTTATGTGCACATTTGAAATATAATAGTTTATTATATTTCTTTCCACTTTAATGATGAAAAAAAAGACCCTTTCATTAAAATAACAATATTTTGACTCATAGGGTCCCTGTTTTATGAGTTCGGGATTTAAAACTTCTCAACCCGGTTCCAATGAGCTATAACACTAAGATGCCCAAAATACAATCCCAATAAAAATAGCAACCTTAGCCGATTTAATTAAATAATAATCATAATTCACCCGTCTTGCTAAAACGTCTGAGGAAGCATCAAAATCAAAATCCGACAGCACAAGAGTGATCCTAATGATGAAAAATGATTAATGAACCTGACAGGGTGACTTACTAAAAATAGACGCTCCCTCCCAGAACCTTTGAGTCCAAACCAGAGGCCGGAAATAAAATCTGAGAGCGCCATATAACTCCTCTAAATCATCCGAGCTCCGTGGAACCAACTGTTGACTTACTATAAATAGTAAGTCATTCAAAACGGGGCCACAACCCACAAATGGGTCCTCTAATCACCAGTATTAGCCTACAAGGACCCAATGATAGGCTAAATCCACTAACTCCAATGCTCGCTCAAAATGGGGACATTACACTTTTGATGAACTTGTTTTGCCCGATGATACTTCTAATTGGCGTAAATGTAATTCAGAGCATTCACCGTTTGAAGATAGTCTTTCAAGACACCTCGCTCATGCACCAGACTTTGGCAGTTCGCAGTTTAATTCCCAGGCCGTGGGTGATAAAAGTGAGGTTGTGCGTGAAGCAAATCACAGAGGTGAGCATCTACGCCATGGCAATTTGGGCAGAAATGAATTAAGGATGCAGGAAAGGCTGGAAGGTACTGAAGGAGAGTTACATAGTGGCTGGTAGGATGATTCAGAGAATGCAGACTGAGAATGGCAAGAAGGTGCTATTCAAGATGTAAACAGGGCCTGGCAAGGCATTGCAACTAGAAGACCAGTCAATGATTTTGAATCTCTAGAGGACACAACTGCATACAACATGGAACTTCATGAACTTCTAGGTAGGCAGAGTGTTTCAACAGTTTTGGCAAGTGAATTTAGAGAAATCTTGGATCAACTGATTAGATCCTATGTACAAAGGCAAGGTCACAACAAGCAAGGTTACAATCCTCGAGCCTGGGATCTAAAAAGGCCTGTACAAAGGACATCAACCATGCATGAGGAAGATCCAGAGCCATAAGAAGCTGTTGTCCTAAATTAGAACAATCATAACAATGATGCAAATTATGTGAGCAATGGGTTGCAGTACCAAGGAGAATATATTTTTGACTCTAATTTGAT
Source organism: Thuja plicata (assembly GCA_018584345.1). Lineage (NCBI taxonomy): Eukaryota > Viridiplantae > Streptophyta > Pinopsida > Cupressales > Cupressaceae > Thuja > Thuja plicata. Next base: position 1,163,547 of record MU227643.1, read on the forward strand.
TTAGAGAAGACCCATTCAGAGTGTGCTGGAACAAAGTCAGGCAAAGTTGAGATCTTCTCAAGGCCTAGTTGCTCTCTGAGATTCAAAATAGCAAGTAGGGGATGCCACTGTGCATGGCTGTGTCGGTTGGACTTCATGGGGGAGATTGTTGGGATGTGAACTGGGCACACGACTTTTCGGCTTCTCATGGCTCTTCATTTGAAGGCTGTATATGAATGTATAAATGGATGAGTGCAGTCATGTACTGAATTGTATTGTCGATTGGATTAATATTAAATACCCTGCATGAGAGAGGATGTAGGCAATTGCCGAACCACTACAAAATTGTCTCTTGTTTGTTCTTGATTTTCTGTTTTGTTTTGTTTCTCTGCTTGTATAATTTACACGTGTTTCATCAAAAGACAAAGATTTGACTTGAAAATTTCATATGGGTACAACAATGTTCCTGATTTCTTTAAGCACATAACTATATGTTTGAGTATTAGATGTGTCTTTGGCCACTCGTTTAGGTGCTTCAAAGGGAGCTTCTTGAATACTAAAGCTATACAAATAACTCATTTCAGACATTGACTGTATTTTTTAAGACCAAAAAAGGCATGAACTGTAAAATAATAAAGAATCCATGATGGGTCAATTCATAGTAACAAAAGGAAATCGGATTTTCTAATTTAGTGGTTTGTGACATTATTCTCTTTCAAAAATTAGTTGGAGGGAGAATTAATGTAGTTATTATCAATGTTTAGATTCTGTTCAGTTTAACTTTCCTTCTGAAATAGAAGGAATAAATTTAACTTTTTGGTGCAATAAAAGTATATTCTTTCATAAATTAATAAAAATCAAGATTGAATGGTTGGCCACTCCTTTTGGAGTTGTGTTGGTCACTTCTGATGCTCATTTTTGTCTGGTGTGGCATATTCACATTTTTTCCCCATTTGAGAAAAGTAGTAGTTTTTTTCATATAACATTATTACCTCCTTTAATGTGTTTACTACATTTTTCAAATTATGTAAAATCTAAAATTTGAAATATATCACACTTTGCAGAATAGGTTTAATTTCCTATAACTACTTTTCTACATTTTTCAAATAATAGCTGGAAACTCAGAATTTTGAATTATATCACACTTTACATTCATGGGTGTAATGAGCCTGCTTGGCTCTTCCTTGCAAACTCAACAATTTTGCTTCACAAGATAAAATAAACTATACTTCTTCCTTTGAGAACAAATACTAAGCCCTTTTTTTAAACATTTTTTCCAAAATTTAAAAGCAAATAACAATTTTGCCAGGAAAGGCTAAACTCCTCTGTATGCAAATACTGAATATTAATTTGCAAAGTAGCTTGGAAAGTATGTTTATAATCTCTTGTGTTTTTGTGAGAGACTTTCCAATAAAAACGTCACAAACAAACAATAGTCTATTTTGTCTTTTGCTGAATTCTGGAAAAGCAAATCAATCATTACAACCAAATTCAAATGTTGTATGTTTAACAAACTGAACATACCATTAAAGCATTTAATGATGCAAAGTGTCTATATGTTGTGCCACGTCCAGCCTTAATCCTCACGCCTGCTGTTAATTTACTGTTTGAATGCATGCAGCTGATGAAAGGAACAGACCAGCACCCCCACGGTAACCTTCAAATGCATACGGCTGGTGAAAAGAATAGACCAGCACCCCACGATACCCTTCAATAATGAAAACGCCTCCGCAAACATCTTCTCCTAGCTCACATACGGTCAACAATAATGATGCCACATGATCATAGCATTCACGGTGTTCAATCAAGCCACTCCCACACGATTCACAAATCAGGAGACTCCTAAATGACTTTTGAAATGATTCCAGACGTACAATTGCAGATCGATTCAAGTCTCCAGTAAACCAACCACAAAATGTGGGATTCAAATGTTCCAGCAAATGATATCAGAATTAAAATCAATTCGCACCCTCAGTGTGCATGAACAATTTCAGAATTACTTCTTCCTCTAGTAACAGGTAGACAGTATGGAAGAAGAAGGATTGGTTATACTTTAGCAACCAATAAGAGATTATTAACTTCAGAAGAATCAGTCTTCCAAAAGCCAATTTGACCCTTATACTTAAGCAAGGGCACAAATCTGAACTTCTCCTCAGAGAAAACAAACAAAATATCATATAATCAATCGATGCAATCCCAAAGAAATGAGCTCATATTTATAATCCATCCTTGGCCACAGTTTCCCAAAAAGAGTTTCAATTCACAACTCTTTTAATTAACTTCTAATTTATTATAATAATAAAGTATTATTATAATAATGTGGCTTTATTATTAATTAATATTTTATAAATATTAATTAATAGCTATTAATTAAAAAATATGAACTCATGCGATAAATCCCGCATCCATTGCTGATCATGCCAGACTGACATAGCCATCCACTGCATTGCCAAAATTAGCAACTGCTAAAAATAGACTTACTATAAATAGTAAGTCCCCAACCAAAGAACTGCACAATCTGAATATCGTCTGGAATACTGACCATTACCGATACTGCCTAGCCAGAAATGGAAACTGACCAAACTGACTTACTAAAAATAGCAAGTCTGCCAATTGGGACCCTCAAAACCAGTTGTCAGCTCACGAGGGTCACGATGATGAGCTGATCAAGCCATTGCCAATACCTGCTAAAAAGGGGGTCATCACAGTCCGCCCTCCCCAAGATTGCTTGTCCCCAAGCAATCCCTAAGCACTGTATACCACCATCTACCTGGATCCCAAGGGTGAACCTGTGTAGTATCACTGTCGCGCACAACTAGCCCCTGTAGCGCCGACACCCAAATAACTGACATCAAGGAAAACATCATCCGAAGACTATCTGTAGGTGCCGATGGGAGAAACAACTCAGGGGAGCTCAGCCCAACTGAAACACCAACTCTGCCAATATCTGAGTCCCTTCCACCGAAACCAACCTCTGATAAACTGTCCCTGGAGTATCGATACTGCAAGTGGTCCAACTTGCAACTGCCAATTCCATCTGCGAAGGATGGTACTATTCCATCCCACAACGGATGGTATGAAACTGGAGCCCAACCACATCAATGTAAAACTAAATCATTTGCCTGTGGGTCGATGAAACAAAATGAGCACACCTCGCGGTAATGCCGATAGAAAGCCCCAATCTTCGTCAATGGCTCGTCATTACCAAACTGGGAATCAGGAGATGGCTCCAATCTTTGACTACGCGTAACTGCAGGCTGGGTAGGATCCTGGGCAATCCTCTTAGCAAACCCAACTATAAAATCCCTGTTGGGAAGCATTGTAGCCAAGGTCTCTACAATACTCCCCACTAAGCGTTGTATAACGCAACAACCTCGAATGAGAGTACCCTCAGTTACTCGGTACAAACTCCCCTGCAAGTCTGCACTCTCAAGAAGATACTCCATGAATGTCTCGGTGCAATAAAAATTATACGTGGAAGCGTCAACCTGCTTCCCCGCAACCCACAGCTGATCCTCCGCCAAATGTGGCACTGCCAACTGCCTACTGCTACTAGCTGTATGAAATGTGGAAATAGATTTGCTTCCAGTAGACGGAAGCAAATCGCTATGAGAGCTCGTCTCCAGTGATGCTCTCACCTCCTTTATACGTGCTGCGCCCAAATCCTGGATGGATGTGTCTGCCCCATCATCACGTACCTCATCCCCAATCATAGAAGCCAACTCACCACCAACCACCTCAATGTGCAACTGAACTGGTTCTGGGGCTGGTGTGGACCGAACATGCTCCAACTCTACGGTCACCTCCTCCAATCGTGATTGTGACTCCTGTAAAGCCAACTGTGTACACTGCAGTGAGTCCATGGTCACTTCAAGCTCCGGGGTAAGCTCAACCACCTCCTCCTCTTTCTCTAATAATGTCTCATAACAGGTACTGCCCCACTCTAGAAGGTAATCCCTGTCAGCTACTAACTGTGTTTAATTATGCTTCAAGACCCTGACAGTCTCTCGAAGCGCATGAACCTCTGCTAGGGAAAGACTAATATCACCGTGCTCATCTGACATAGGAGCACCCCAACCAGATGCGGCTAACATCCGATGAATCGCATCAAAATGCTCAGCAATTGAAGAGATGTCTCTGTCACTCACCTTCAGCTGTCTAGACACATGATGCCTCTGTAAGCCCTGCCTCCTATGCAAGCTCTTCGTCTCACTGACTGCACTGTGACAGTAAACTGGCCCAGAACTGCTCACCCCATGTGTGCTACTGTCCTCACACACATCTGCAACTGTGATACAACTCATCGGTACCACAACCAACACCTCCGAAGAAGAAGCGGAAACCCTAGTAGTATCGCCAATAACAGAAAGTCCCTGTGAATCCTGATCCTGGGACCCATCCAAGAGCACCTCTGAGTCATCGCCCAATTTTTGATAAGGAATGTCATCCCCCATGCAGTCTATATCATCATCATCTGAAGTGTTCATACTTACTGCATCTACATCCCCTAACAGATGCTCAACTGCTATCTCTTGACTCTGTACATCTGAATTGATGTCAGGATGTGAATCAATAACTCCCGAAAATGAGCCGACATCTGCCGCCTTAGCTGTAACACCTTGATCATCAATACCACAACAAGGTAGCTTCATGCTCTCGCCTATCCCACTTGAGAGGGGTGTTGCCTCTTGCTCCGGAGCTACACTATGACAGCTGACATATAAGTCTCCGATAACAATTCTCTCCTCGAGAGAATCTGAACCATCAGAGGCAACTACTGTATCAATTGCCTCTGCACCCACTGCAGCAACTACTCGGAAAGCCTCAACCTGCTAGAGCTCAGTACTGCAGTCTACCACTAGTACGGACACGTCCACCTGTCTATGTGTAGTGTCTATCGTCAGATACATGAGTAGGTGTCATACTATATACTGGCGGGTCCACATCTCGGACACCTGTCGGGGAAGACTCAAGCCTCCTACCATTTGATCTCGATGCCGGCCTACGGAAGGTATAAACCATGTACCTCGCTGCCCTATCTACTGTCTCTGGATCCGATAGACTTGCTGCCATCCTCTGCTGATGAAGCCTATGTCTCTCCATTAGTGTATCTATTTTTTCATTATTTCCCGCACTGCTGCGCCGACTCTCGGAGCTAAGCCGCATGTATCTATCCATAGCTAAAATGCAAGATTGCTGATCACTCTAACGATAACAACAGATCTGCATAAATAAATATTTTCCTACCCTACAGGATGGCAAGAAAATAGCTCTTCCTACCACTGTAATGAGCTTGCCTGGCTCTTCCTTGCAAACTCAACAATTTTGCTTCACAAGATAAAATAAACTATACTTCTTCCTTTGAGAACAAATACTAAACCCTTTTTTTAAACATTTTTCCAAAATTTAAAAGCAAATAAC
>MU227643.1:1170001-1188943 GCA_018584345.1 Thuja plicata
GATTTTATAATGGATGCTTCTAGAAGTTCTTAGTGACTTCTTAGAAAAGTGAATAAATAGAGGTGCTTGGCCTCTCATTGGGACATCCCTTAACTTGTGTTTACACTACTTCTCTCTATGAGCATTTGTGGCGCCATCTTGGTTTGCAGATTTTCATTTGATCATTAGGAACGGAGTATCCTAAGGATTTGCATAACTGAGGAGGTGAAATATCCTTTGAAGGGTTGCACTTTGGAGGTGGTATTCAGCTACTTCAAGTTGGGCTTATTTGGTACAATTTGTGGCATTTCCAGTAGGGTTCGATTTTCAGCCTGGACATACATTTTTGCTCATATCTCACAGTTGGCTGGGAGTTTGATTTTTATATTTTGGGAGGATCTTCCTTGGAGCCGGGCGACCATTTCCATACCTTTTATGGCACCTTTTTTGCTGGCATTTATTTTTGCCAGGAGCCGTACCAGGCCGTACATGTATGACTGTACTTGCAGGCCGTACGGACAGCAAGTCTGAGGGCAGTTTGGAGTTGCATTTTCATCATTTCATCTTCAGCATTCAGTCTCCAGCATTTGCTCAATCCAAGTTCTTTCATTTCAATTTGTAGTTGCAAGAAATTCTCAGTTGTATTCAGCCAGTAAGGGTTTGTTTGTAATGTGCCATGTGTAATGCTTTAAATTGCAATATCATATGTAAACATTTTGTTATCATTGAATGAATATATTGGCACTATTTTACATCAGCTATTTGAGTGGATTTGTTGCCCAACAATTTCATATACTTAGCTTTTTACTTTCAGCAGTGTATTTAGTTTGCGTGCCAAGTGTTTGACGAAATTTCACAGTTCAGTTTTAGTGGTTTTTAGTGGCCTATTTGGTAAGGGTCATTACAAGAAGCCAATTTGACCCTTATACTTCAGCAAGGGCACAAATCCGAAACTTCTCCTCAGATAAAACAAACAAAATATCATATAATCAATCTTTGCAATCCCAAAGAGATATGCTCATATTTATAATCCATCCTTGGCCACAGTTTCCCAAAAAGAGTTTCAATTCACATTTCTTTTAATTAACTTCTAATTTATTATAATAATAAAGTATTATTATAATAATGTGGCTTTATTATTAATTAATATTTTATAAATATTAATTAATAAATATGAACTCATGCGATAAATTCCGCATCCATTGCTAATCATGCCAGACTGACATAGCCATCCACTGCACTGCCAAAATTAGCAACTGCCAAAAATAAACTTACTATATAGTATAAATAGTAAGTCCCTAGTCAAAGAACTGCACAAACTGAATATTGTCTGGAATACTGACCACTGCCGATACTGCCCTGCCAGAAATGAAAATTGACCAAATTGACTTACTAAAAATACCAAGTCTGCCAACTGGGACCCTCAAAACCAGGCATCAGCTCACGAAGGTCACGATGATGAGCTGATCAAGCCATTGCCAATACCTGCTAAAAAGGGGGTCATCACAATGGGGTAAAATTAAGCAAAATTTGACATCCTTAGTTACTTTATATTTGTAATTATAGCAGCCTAGTAAAACAAATCCAATTTACTGTTTGTTACTTGAGTAATAATGATAATATAGACAATGTTTACATGATTCCTGTTATGTTTAATGTCCATTTTTAAAATGAAATTGATTTTCTAAATTAGCTACATTTGGAACAGATGTTTTTCATATAATCTTGATGGTTTATTTTTTTATGAAAATTGATATTATATCTTATAATGATAGATAGATTATGAAGAGGCTATCTTTCTTTGGCGAGTGGATAAAAGAGATTTCCTTCAATGGGTTACAACAAGTATCACCACTCTGTTCCTTGGCATTGAGATTGGAGTTCTTGTTGGAGTAAGTATGAAATGTTTATAAGTGTAAAATTAAACACACTTCATTATCTTGAGTGAATAATTGCTTGCTTTTATTTTATATATAGTTTTCATATTTGTTCATATACTAGTTTGTACCAATATTTAGGTTGCCTTCTTGTATGCATCATAAAGAGTTTTAGTCTGAAATTAATTTTACTAATTATAAATCTTTTTCACAGTTTTACTGCGGTCAGAAAATGTTTTGCTGGTTTACCAGTAGTCCAAGATTTTTAAATTCTTAGGTATTCAAATCTCTTTGACATACACAATCAAGTGTTGGCTGACTTCTTTCAATCGTTGGCCTTTTTCTGTTCATTAGCAGGATTAACATATGCTCACACCATAATAGGAACATATAGGTACTCATACAAACAAATGATAAGTTTAGGGGAGAAAATTATCTTATGATATACTATACTAATTATTTACACATATGGCTGGTCCAAGGTGGGCTGCTATGTACAGTGCAATGTCTCATAACAACCTTCCTTTGATTGTTTATATCACCGCCTATTTTTGTAGTTTTTAAACCAGCTAAGTACTGTTGTCCTCAATTTTGCATTCACAAAATTGGACAACCCTACGCAATTTTCTATAGATTGGGAGGTGTTTCCTCTAAGGTTACAATACTTTTAAAGATGTCTGTCTAAGATAATCAGTCACCCTGTTGTATATCTTGGACTTTTCATCCTAGGAGCATTGTTTTTTGAAGGTTCTTGTCAAGCTTATCACCTCATTGTTTGTTGGCTGTAAGTTTTTCATCTCTGCTGACAAACACTTGACTCTTTGTAACCTTCAGGTCTTTTCTTCGTTTTTCTTAGTTTTGTGTTTAGTTTTTAATCTTGTTTTTGCGTTAGGTTTGTAGCTTTTTGAATTCCGCTCGTTTTGAGCTATCTTAGGCGTCAATCAGAGTTGTCTAGCTCAAGTTATTAAGGTTTTAAGTGCACTGCAGGTGGGTTTGTCTGCCTGATTACACATCTTTGTTAAAATCTCTCGAAACTGGGCTTGGTTAACGTCTTGATTACCTATAGTTTTCAATGATGGACTTTTTTATCTTGTCGGCATATTATATCATTTAAAATTATGAAGTTACATATAAAGATTATGTTAAAAGATGCAATTAAGTGGGCTTTTTGTATGATATTGCATGCCACCATATGCAAATCATGTTTGAAATTTTGTTATCAACCCCAACTCACAGAAGGTGGGCTTTTTGAAAAAAATTGCATGCTATTTTAACATGTTTTGGTCTTTGAAAGGTGGAGGATTTGACCCCTATCACATATCGAAATTGCATGTTTTAAATATCAAATAAAAATATGCAATGGAATCCCAAAAGCCCGTTATGAATCATATAAGCCTTTGGTTTATTATATTGGTGGCGATTTTGAAAGGTTGTGCATGTGGAAAAGACATCTTAAAGCTCGTTTTTAACTGCAGTTTTATCAAGTCTAGTGAGGGCGTCGTTTTTGGAGCCATTTGCATATGTTTTGAAGTTTCTTGTGCATATGTAGAAGCTCTAAAAGAAACCTGTGTTTCTCCTTTAAAGCTTGTGAGTGGCGATTTTGTGGAGTTGTGCATATGTAAAAGACATCTTAAATCACGTTTTAAAGTGCTGCAGTTTCCACCAAGAGCTGGACGGTGATTTCTAAGCGATTTACATGTTTTGAGAATGTGTAACAAGGCTTTTAAAACCCGTTTTTGCCACTAGAGGCTGCGTATCTTCTTGAAGCTCTTGGACGACATTTTGGGAGGCATTTACATACTTGCAAAAGCCAGTGATCTTTGATAGCTGTGATTTGGATTATAAAGCCCGTCTTTCCTTAACTAAGGATTTTGAAACATGCATACATCATTTTGAAACCTGTCTAGGGCATCCAGGCTGAGTGAAGTCATGGTTGTTTGAGGCATTTCGTCTCAAGAGATCATCTTCCAAGGTATGGTATCAAGCACTTAGCATATAGGTGCCGTTTTTTACGTGATAATGCATATGTTTAAATGTAGGTTTTCATTAAAAATGTGCTGCATTCTTCCTCTTATGGCGCCGGTTTTTATCTGCATTGCATATGCATTTCGAAATCCCTCTTAAGCATATACATTCAAAATCCTCTTGAGTGTTTATTGCTGAGTTTGAAATATTCTTCCTTGTTGCTGATTTTATCCATTTTGAATCTCTATGAAAGACATTTGTCATTCATTGCTTAATGACTCATGACAATGCATTAATTCAGTTAGAAGAATTTGTCAAATGCTTGCCCTATATATTACCATGCTGGGATTCTTTATCTCAATCCGAAAATCTCTTGGATTTCTTTCAAATTCTTCCATAAGATTTGAGAGTTGTTTTCCTTGCATTTCTCAAGGAAGAGGCAAGTTTTGTTTTCAATCCTTTAAGTTTTTGTTTCAAGTTTGTATATGTTTTGATTTTACAAATGTAGATCTTTTCATTTCATTTTCAGATTTACACGCCTTTAGTTTTGTTTTCAATCTTTCTACTTCCGTCTAATTTCTCCAAGATGCATATGCAAGAAGTTCTTCATACTTGCATATGCATTCGGGATTAAAAACCCCGTCCTAAGTATGGAATTACTTCAAAAAGAGCTAAGTCCTTGGCATGTAATGCAGACTAAAAATCCCACCTTTTTCATGCTATTCATGCTTTTATAAGAAATGACTTGTAATGGGGCATAGAAATGCCACTTATGAGTGAATGAGCTAAAATCCTAATATGCAGAGCAACGAAAAAAGCCCACCTTCATGCCTTTTCATGGCCTTTCATGTTGCAAACATTTCCAAGGACATCACCACTCATAGCGAATGCTTATCCATGTATATATATTATATACATCTCCTATGTTCATTTTGTCACTTCAAAGCTTGCTGCCCGCATATGCATTGCTTCCAAAAAAACCCGTTTTTATGGTTCTTCATTTTAGAAGCCGGTTTTTCCCAAAATTAGTCACTCCCTGCTGCTCCAAAGCTTTCCATCTTTATAGTCCACTTGTGAGTTTTCAAGATCTATGTCTTTGTGCTAAAAATAACTTTCTATGGATTCATTGCATGAAGATGTACTCATTTTTTGGAATTTCCATGAAACAATGTCTGTTGCATTCATGCTTGCTATGTCGGAGGAAATTGTTCCTTCCAAGGGTAAAGAGAAAAAGAAGATGAAATATTTGTATGACAAGTATTAGAACTCAATTTCTCCTTCCCAGGTTACTTCTTATGTGGAGGATATCCGGGATACAGAGCTTGGTCATTTAAATATGACAAAATTCCTTGAAAGAGTTGAATCTTCATTCATGTTCGAGATGGTTCTTAGTATGCAGAGTTACATACATCTGGTGGCTACCTTTCCTATTGCTGCTTTAGAGCAAGAGTTTGTGATGGCATGTGCTAAAATTTTTGATTATTCCTCTAGAACTATTAGGGATCAAGAAAAAAAAACCATTATAAGTCTTGATCTGGATACTATTGACAGGATTTTTGAAGTTCCACCCACTCTCGTGGTGATGAATATATCCAAGGAGAAGGCTCTGGAGAGATGGAATGAAAACAATAACCCTTGCATCAAATTCATCAATGACAACTGGTTAGTTACGAAGAGGCGTAATCTGGTGAGATGGCCAAAGGAGGTGCATAGATCAGAATTCAAGGAGAAGACCAATGATCTGATTACTTTGCTCAGCAGAATCAGGGGACTCAAGGAATCTTGTTATTTTGAGTCTTGGATGTATAAATTCATCTCCATAATAATTAGATCCAAGCAAAAGATATTCTTGGGGGAAATTATCAGTGATATTTTGTGCGAGCAGTTATCTAAGGTGCCTACCACTTGTACATTTTATATGTACTCATATCTAGTATACATTGCTGCTGCCCTTTGTCTGTCTTTTGGTCTCTCCATAAAAGGAGATAGGTCACTTGTTCCTGTTTGGGAGCATTATGAACAGCTCACTTTAAGGTCCAGTTAAGTTCAGTATTGAAGAGTACAAGATGCCTTCTTTGGATATTACATGTGCTCATTCAACAAAGAGCTTCCCAACAAGCGTGTACCAGATGAGGCTTGGAATAAAGTTTGCAAGTATGGTTTCCTTTTTCTGCAGATTTCCAATTTCATATATCTCCGAGTTGGCTATTTCTGAGGTGAACCCTATTACCTTACCCCGTTATCCTACAGATAGGATCATTTTGATGGAATTAGCACGACAGTTCATGGCGGTACAATCATACCAGTCAACCCTGCAAAGGCTTGGAGTGGGGATTTCCTCACGCAATCCATTAAGGATTGGGGGCTACTCTCTAGATATAGTACCTAAAGCTAAAAACATGGAATATGAACTTCAAGAGATTACTCTTAAGAAGTTTGTCTCCAGGAGTTTCTTCGATTGGAGAGGCCTGAATGATAAGATGAGAAGGCAGTTTATGCAGTGCATCGTCTTGAAGACCTCTGGATAGACATGCACACAGAGATTGATATCAGAAAGATGGATTATTGCAAGCTAACCATAAAATAGATAGTGGATTTTAAGCTGAGAGAGATTCCTGATGGTGTGGAGGATGACGAAAAGATTCTTGATTCAGATTATGAGAGACATCATGTAGAGAATTTGCCTATTTTGCCGCCTTCGTGGTCAGCGAAGGAAAACATGTCTATTTGGGATAGATTCTAGCCCATCTTGGCTAACACAAATATATGTTTTAAGAGGAGGGGTCTTAAATGCATAAAAGTTAAAACAGGTAGAGATTTTAATCCTGCTGCTCTTGTGGGCCAAAGATCGAAGATCAAGGGCAAAGGGAAAGATGGAACATCTACATCAGAGCATCCAGTTATTCCAAAGCTTACCATTAGAGGAGGTAAGGCTAGAGTCAAGGTTCTAGAACCTGAGAGAGTGCGTATCGAATCAAGTGAAGATGAGATGACTGGGGAACCTGTTCTTGAGATATCACATTCTTTGGTAACATCAGAGATAACATCTTTTCCAGATTCTACAACAAGATTCGATGAGTCTCCTGAATCTCCATTGGACACAGATGTAGATTCTTTTTCTACTGTGCATGTTCCTCTTGTAGATCTCGCCGTGGTTACACTGGCTATGCCAATCTCCTCCCTAGCTCTTGCATATACATCAGAATATCCATTGGACAACTTGGAGAACATGTTTGATGCATACTCAACGTTTCCTCCCACAACTGGTGCATCCATGGCGTTGTTTGAGACTACAAATGCACAATTTGAGCAGTGCATGGCTGAGGTATCACAAGGTAATCCAACACCAGTGTCAATCCAGACGGAAGCTCCTAACATAGCTACAATTGTGTCACAAATGGAAGTGGCAAATATTATGACTACTTCATCAGCGTCAACATCTTCTTCCTTCTCTTTACCTCCTTGGTTAAATTACATTACTGAAAAGAGGAAAAAGCAGGAGATTCCACCTGAAGAGTTTGATTTCAAGATAATCAACAAGGTCAAAACTTCGAAGAACAAAAATGCAAAAATATTATCCAAAGTCATGGTAGATGAGCATGAAGTTAAGGTTGGAGAAATTGCAGAACCACTTGTTGATAAGCCAACTGAGGAGTTTCAGGCTGCTGATTATAAGTTCACCAGAGTTGAGCTTGGCAAACAAATGTGGTTGCGTTGTCAACATGATGCACCCGATGTTGTTGTTTCACTTACAACAAGGAATGATAGATTGTGTGAAAGGAACATATTAAAGGCAAAAATTGCTCGTCTTCTAAAGACAATTGAAAAAATGAACAACTCTTCCCAACAAATTGATCCTATTTCTTCTTCTTTCCCAGAAGAACCTGACAGGCATGCTGAATAGCTTGAGCGGAAGGCTAAAGCTATTGATGATTGGTGCAGTCATTTGGAGTCGTTAGGTGTGCAAGTGATTAGAGATGCATACAGAGTGTCAAGGAACGCCAGGGAGACTGTGTAGAATTTGAATGGACTCCTTACATCTTTCAGTCAACAGTTGAAGGTGTTAGAGGAGGACTTGAATGTCTGAAAAACCATGCTAGAAACTGACCTGGATGCACTGCGTGAGTATGGGGTTATTTCTTCTGTGAGCATGTACCATGAATTCTCAGATTTAATGATTAACAAACATGTCATTCAAGGACTAATATCAGAGGTAAAGGCATCTACCAGTTTGTGCAATGAGCAGGAGCACATAATCAGAGATATTTTTCAGGAACTAACATGCAAAGTAGTTGCTGAAAATGGTGAACTAGCTGAGGAAGAATCTTTTATGACCGAATTCACAAAGGTTATTCGCCTGGAGTTTGAGGCGGATAATTTTGATTTCAGCACAATCGACAAGTTAATAGGTTACAAAGTGTTGCTGAGTAATCTTGAGAAAAACATTGGGGAAAACAACAAGGCTGTTTCTAAGTGCTGGAACAGTTCGTAAAGAAACTGCCATTGCATAACATGCAGGTGCACCAGATCTAACAGTTATACACGATTCCCTTAGTATATTTGAGTCCTTTGTGAATGCTCTCTGAAGATAGCTCTCATATATCTTTTCACATGTTTTGATAGGAATAGTGTAGTTTTTGGGACAAAGTACATGTAAAACAAGAACTTAATGTAAATGCAGAAGAACATGTACCTACATCATGTAATCATGTTGCAAGTGCTTTAATTCTTGTAGCATTCAATAAGTCAAAAATAAGTTAGTTAAGGATAAGTTTTGAATAAGTCAAGGTGGTTAAGGGTTTTCCCTTTCCTCTCCACCTTTCTCTCTCGTCTTTTCCTATATAAAGGAGTGAGACCTATTGTATTTTCATCTTTGGTTGTGTGCAAGAAAACTATACTTGAATATCTTGTATTTTGAAAACTTTGAGTTTCATTGTGCAAAGTTGAGGAATTGGATAGAAGGATCAAGGATTCGCAAACTTTGTGTTATCAATATGGAAACTAATGAATGTATTCTTAAGTTGCGTTTGTTAATCCTTACTTTATTCAATTGATAGTTCTCTTGCGTGATTCATTTGAGCACTTTAATTCGCGTTCTTGAAGGCTTTGTGCTTCAAAAATAAGGAGTAATATAGACAAAAGTGGCTGCAATAACTTATTGTTGAAGACTTTGGGCTTCTGTTATAAGTGTTTTTATTAAGATAAAGGGTATTTAGTGAAAGACTGTGCTTTCCTGTCTATTCTAGTTTAGAGTCATCTTTTGAAGCAAGTATAGGAGACTTTGTGTTCCAATATTTGTTTCACTTTTTTATAAGTAAACTGCTGTCTTAAGTGTTGTTCTTACATCAACTCTTAAGCCACCGGTATTACCGTAGCAATAGGAATTGTTTGTATTTCAGTTCAGTTTCCGTTGAAGCCACCTACAGTAAGAAGGGAGCCTCCCCTATTGCTGGGAGGAGAAAACAGTTTCACACATTGCTGTCTAAAGTTAGAATTTTGCCAAGTTAGTCTTAGTTACTTGCAAAATTTTTAGCCAAAAAGTACTAATAATAACATTAATTTTTTGCATTGAGTATATGTAGTCATAGGCAATAGCTCATTCATAATTAATCTTTATTGTGCTATGAATGCCAACGACTCAAGCAAAAGGTGATTTGTAATGCTTTCTTGCCATTTACATATGAGATACTTTAATCTAATTTTGATGAGGAATTTCATTTAGACAAGCTTGTTAAAGGGTGATTATGAGTTTGGATCATGTCTTTGGTCACGCTAATATGACTCATATGACATTGAAGCTATATTTGTGACAAAAGAATTAGAGAACATTTAGGCAATCTAGGACCTATTGTGAGGTTTTCACACCATCGCCCCATTGCAAATGGGGACCCTCTTTGCTTTGGCAATAGGAGTAGTGGCTTAGTTTGCCTTACTTTAGTGGCAGTATTGTAAATCTCCAGGCCAATAAGACGAGTTTAAACAACTTTTGTCCATCTTGGGACCAAAGCAGTTGATCTCTTGAACAAGGAATTTTTTCCTTGGTCAAGTGGCGAGGGGAATTAAGTTGGAAGCCTAGAACTAGATTGAATGAAGCAAGTCCGGGTTGGAAGCTAAATCTTGTTATCTAATAAGAGTGAAGTGAGATGTTGAAATAGAGAAACATGTGAGGGGAGAACACTTAAGAAGTTTGAAACAAAGACAAGGATGAATCGAAATAATTGCCAAAGAAGTCAAATGCGATACAACTTTGGAGTAAGAAAAGCATGAAGTTTTGGAGACCTCGACGGAGAAGAAATGAGAAAGAGAAATGAACAAGAAAGTCAGATTGCAAATGAAGAGTGAAGAATCAAGCTTCGAGTCCAAACCTTGGCAACGAGGGAGGGACAAGGAGGGGTTAGTCAGATTCCGACCTCCTCTTGTCCACTTGTGGATGGAGCACCCTTGATTTTTGTTCTTTGTTCCTAGTCAGATTTGCACTCCATGATGTTTCCCTTCACAAATTTGGCCATTTTGATTTGTAACTAAGCTACTATCCCATGAAAATGAGATCCGAACTCGGCTAAAAACTAAAAAATAAGAGAAATCAGAATTCTAATCATGTTGTAATTAGGAGTTAATAGACTTTCATACAAAGCTTGCATGGGTACAACTTCAATATCAAGTTAAATTTGCCATAGAAGTACCTTAATTCTGTTTTGTTTATCATTTTCGCAACCTTAACATCCAATTTTTTCCTTTGCTTTGCAAGTTGATTTTGGGAGGAGATTCTTGGAGAACAAAGGATGGAGGGATAGTCAAGCTCAAGGAATTCAAGAAAGAATTTAGAAATGGCCAGCCTTCCATCACAGAAGATCAGACTCAAAACTTCAAACATGAACGTAGTTCAAGGTTAGATTATCAAACTGGGATTCGAAGAGCAAATTCTGCACAAGAAAATTCAAGGCTACAAGTGGAGGAAGATTATTACCAATTTTAATTCTCTTCGGGAATCCAAGTTCAGTTGGGCCAATGACAAGGATGATCATGCCTATTGGTTGAAGGCATTCCCTGCCACCCTACGGGGAATCACATTCGACTGGTACACAGACTTACGGAGAGCATATAGAACAAGATGGAAGGACTTGAGGGGAGTATTCAATGAAGAATTAAACTGCTACAAGATGACGACAAGATAGTAGTAGAAATCTATAACACAAGACAAGGAAAGAATGAGATCTTCGAGATGATGACTAGATTGCAATCATAGTATGAGCGAATTGCTCGGTAAGTTGGAAAACCAGCCAGTTGATGGGTCAAAAAAGAGGTGGTTTATCAAAGGACTGATTCCTTCTTTGCGGAGGAAAATGAAAGTGGTACCGCCCTCCTCCTACGCTAGTGCTTATAATCGGGCAATGGATATTGAAAGTGAGAACAAGACGTTGCGAGGACAGAAGAAGGTCAGTGATGAAGACAATACAGATGAAAGCATTGACGGGGAATCTAGGACTGTGTAGGCCCTCAGACAGGACATATTGCAGATAATGAAGGAGCTGAGAGCTGAGAAAGAAGGTACCAAGGAGGGCAAGGAATTGTGGTGTACCGACTACAAGGTGTAGGGCCACACAAAGGTGAATTGGCCAAAGAAGTCCATGAATTTTCGAGGAAAAAATTATAAAAAACCGTCCATCACAAAGCACAAAACCCTAACGGTGGGTAAAAGAAAATCTATTGCAAGAGCTCACGAACAACTAAAAACAATGCCAAAGCAAACTTCATTTGTTGCAAAAGCGCACCAAAAAACCCCTCATGGCACAAACATTGCGAAGGTTGCAGCTCATAGTGCAAGTCGTAGAAGACAAGACAGGCGCGGGAAACCCTTTGCACTTATTGGAGAAGACGTCCGTGAGCACAAAAAGAGGTGTCAAACCTCCTATCATGCGAACTTGACGCACAAAAAATGACACCAACAGGTAGCACGCGAGCAGAAATCGATAACACATTGGGCCAAAAATGTGTGAAGAGAAATCCCATCAAAATTGCGAGTTATAGAATTCAAAATGTGGCCAGAATAGAAATGGGGGTTGCGCAAAAAAATGAACGCACACGGGCTTGCGTGCAGGAACAAAAACCCTTCGTGTGGGATTCTTTAAAAATGATGCCTAAAACCCCTTCTCACCAACTGTCTGAAATAGAAAAGAGCATTCAAATGGTGCCCAACGAAAAATGTGTAGATGCAAGCTTCTTCAAGAATTTTTGACCTACAAACTTAGAATGCATGGCCAAAAAACACACGATCAGAAAACCCCACAAATTTTTTTAATTAAAAATTCGCAAAAACAAGAGGCCATGAATTGTATTTTTTTTTAAATTGCCTAATTCTAAAAAACCCCATCGATTGGCTCCGATACCATGTTATTAAACTTGATAGTTTGATAAATTAAAACAAAGGAGATTCAATCTCCTTAAATAGAGAAGTTACAAAGAGTTTCTGAAATAGAAACTTCCTAAATGACTAAAACTAAGTTGACCATAATAGAAACATTATAATATTTAATACAAACACCACACTTCACATGCACTCTTGAAGAGCTTTGTGAACAAGGAGTTCTTAAAACTAGTTGAGACGAGATATGCATCCTTTTTCATTCTCTTTGAGAGAATGCTTGAGTTGCAAGAGGCACTGCAACTCATGGTAATGACGAATGATTGGAATTGGTGTGACGAGGCCAAGACAAAGCAGGGGAAGAGGGTGAAGGAGATATTGATGAGTGATGTATTTTGGAGTAATGCAAAATACAGTCTCTATTATTGCTCCATTTTCTAGGTCATCAGATATAGGGATGAGGATGCATCTACCCTTGGAGAGGTGTATGAGTGCATCGATTCTATGCTTGACCAGATAAGGGTTGTTGTGTGAGAGGACCCCACTTTAGCATTCTACAATGAGCACTTGTGGCCAATGATTCAGTGCAGATGAGAAAGGCTGAACAGTCCCCTGCACATGGCTTCTTATGCATTAAATCCACAGTGGTACATGCCTAGGCCTGGTAGAGTTACATCAATTTAGGATGATGAGGTGAAGGTAGGGTTCTCCAGGTGCATTGATAGGATGTACGAGACTGAAAGTGCTGGCAAGATTTAGACTGAGTGGACAAAATTTGCTAGTCTAAGGGTTTATTCAGGTATAACAAAGGTGGATATAAGAACTATGGCACAGGAGGACCTGATTTTGTGGTGGAGCTATCATGGATAGAAATTAGCGACTACTACGCTAGCCATTTGTCTACTATCTCAGGTTTCTAGTTCTTTAGCTTCAGAGAGGAACTGGTCTACTTATGGCTTCATCCGCTTTCTTAAAGAGGAATAGACTTACCTCTAGGAGAGTAGCGAAGCTAGTGGATGTAAATAGTGCCCTGCGTATCACTGACCGCAAGACACACGTGTACTAGGAGATCTAGAGCCAGAGGAATTATCACAGGTTGATGAGGATGAGGATGCATTGCCTTCAGATGCAGTGTTGGTTGGTTTTCGTTTGTCAGATCTTGAGCATGATGAGTCTAGTAGTTTTGGTGATGAGGAGTTTGTCTTGAGGGATGATTAGGGGCCTCCCTTCACTACATTTTGACATTTTCTACTTGTTTTGATATCATGCTACTCATTGTAATCACCTTCATGATATTTTTGATATTCATATAATAGAAATCTGCCATTCGTCGATTTAACAATTTCATTTATCAAATTGAAATTTTATTTAGTATTCTAGTTCTATTGATATTCAATGTTCAATGTTCATTGCAATGTTCAATTATTTAGTATTACAGTATTAGTATGTATTTGCAATTTTGCAATTTTCCTTCTTAATATCTTATACATCTTTTCATAACTAGCATTTCAAGTACAATATGTATAGTATACAACACCCCCCACACCCCCACCATCCCAAACTTAGGTCCTTTGTCCCCCCATCCGTTTGTCCCCCCGTCCCCCTCTCCCCGACGGGTGGGGTAACTATGGTTCTTTAGAAAAGGTGTACAAAAGGGAAACAAAATATGCTTTTACAAACATATAGTGGGTATGCACATGCCAATTATTTATTGTTTTGCATGAGTTCAATAAGACATGATAATTAATGAGTAGGCTACACCAAAATTGGGTTCTCTATGTGTTGCACCCAAAATTTAAGAATAAATCTAGAATTTGGCTAATAATAATGTAGACTTATTATTTCAGAAGGAAATTTCTAAACCACTCCCATGAATCATATATTGCGAATGAGTAGTTTGCAAATCTTAAGAAAACAATGGTATATCTAGGAAACTGAAATTTTTTCTTGGTTGGTTCTACTTCCATTTGATTTGATCAAAAAAATCTAGAGGATGGCTTGCCTTTGATTCTAACATTTGATGTTTCTCTGTTGGGTTCTAAAATTTGAGGCTTGATAGGAAGCTCATGACAGTTTATGGCCTCCTTTCTTCTATATGCTGAGACAAGAGTTATTTAGAAAATACCCTACAATAACTTATTTGTCCTATCCCTTTGGAAGAATACTTATTTTCATGGAGCCCATAGTTGCTTGACGGGAAAGTAAGTATCCAAAAGCTTCAACCATGACAAAAAATTGTTGAAGTTTCACTTTTGTAAAATTAAAATTGCTTTGGATGTGAGAGGAGTTTGAATTTCCTAAATCTAAAACTACTTTTAGAATTTAGATATAGATAGTGTCCCTCTATGATTGTAGATAAGAATGGAGAGCTTTTGAACTCTAAGGAAGAAGTAAAATTGACAACATGTTGTTAATCAAAGTCTTAACTCTTTCAAAGAAATTAATTTACAAGAATAAATTCTATATGGATGTTATTTTTCACAATTTAATTATGTCATATTTGAAATGACAACTTTGGGTGAGTTTACACCACTTCCAAAGTGGTGGTGCATATGTTTCCCCAAGTCCACAAGGTATTTTGATGTAAAACGGATGATTTTGCACATACCTTTATTATCATGGCAGTAAATAGAGGAGTATATTTGATTGTATAAAGCTAATCTGGAAAATATTATTTTCTCAGCTATTATTAAATTCTTTATTATTGAATATTTGAAAATCAAATATTACCAAATGGTTTATGTTTCTCTTGAGCTAGAATTTGTAACATTTTCTACATCAATGAAAATTCTAACCATTGATTCACTTTTTGATCTTGTTAGGTTGGCATATCTCTTGCATTTGTAATACATGAGTCGGCCAATCCACACATTGGTGAGTAAAAGATCATTTCTAGTTGGTATAGGACAATGCCTAATATATTGCACCTTCATTTTTTTGAATTCTCTATATTTTGCATCTTTGAATGGAAATGAGAAAGAAATGAAAGCTTAGACAATAAATCAAGACACCAGTAATTGATAACAAAAATGTAGGACTTGCATACCACTTGGGACAAATAGGAATACAAATTCTTGACAAAAATTACTATTGTTTTACAATAATTCTTTTGTGGTATGGAGTATGGATTATTATAACAATTTTACAATAACCCCACTCACAATTCCCCATCCTTGTCCATTGCAAAATGTTTTTCTCAATTTTCCCAGTTTGGCTCTTGGGTCATGTTCTTTTAGATAAATGAGCTAGGATTCAAATCTATGACATCCCACTAGCATGCTAAGGTGCTCTACCATCTGACTAATAGCTTCTTTGTGGTTTAGAGTGGAGATTGTTCTTCCAACAAGTACATGGTATGTTATTAGTGCCTACAAACTTGTTAAGTGATTGAGAGATTCTTCTAAGGTAAATAGCAATGGTGTTGATGGAAGACCCTTTTAGAACAATATAATTCACTTCATTAGACTTGCAAAGGGCCTCTTGAAAATACAATAGTAGGTCATCAGAGTTCACACTCTGCCCATCTAGCCCTTGTAATGATGTCATCAAGCATATAGAGAGGAGATATTCATTTTGAACATAAACTTTTGATGTGCCAATTGCCATCTAATTTTAATATGCTGGAGCAATATCATAGTTGCAAGATATACATGCTTAGGACTGCATGTTCTAATGAAAATCTTATCTCTGATTGTAAAAGACACTGGTGTAAAAAGTAAGTGCAAGCTAAAGTGATACATTTGATAAATGAAAAGAAAAGATTGTTTGTTCTCTACTTTAGATGATATTTGACTACTCACCAACCATAAATCACTTAGTTTAGTGTTAGGCTTTGATATATGTAACAATGTTTTTTAAAAGATTTTGGCAGCTTTGGATGTTTCCTTTCCTTGCATAATATGGCACAAACAAGAATATAAAAAAATGACAATATTGAATTGAATGACGAAACCTGTAAATTTGAGTTTTATAAATTAGAATTGCTGTAAAAATCACAAAAATGTTTATATTGTTAGGAAAATGGTGTCTCAATCTTGCAATAATAAAAAGGTGTTGCTAATAAAATGTTACTGTTGATAAGTGAGCACGGGGGGTAGCCCCCCTTGTAGGCTCTGCTTGCTTGACAATGCCCCTTGTAGGCTCTGCTCTCTTGACAATGAATATTTTGTGCCTTTGTTTGCCCTAGAAAGCAACCCTATTTTAAGAAGGCATTGTATTACGACTATGTATTGTGATGTATTTTGAGAATTTGATAGTCGTTGAGTTACCTCTTGTTCTCCATTAGTGATACTCCTGTGAGAAGCTTGCTTTTACAAGTACATTGTAATTTGTTGTTCATTTCTGAATAATATATTGGGCGGCTTTTGTAGTGTGGGGTTTTCTCCCGAAAGAGGTTTCCCCACGTAAATGACTGTGTTGTGGTATGCATGTTATTTACATTTATTTTTGTTAAGTTTTTGTAATTGTTGTAAATATTTGAGAATCTTTTTGCATAACCCTCCTCTCAAGGTTAGTGTAGGAAGTTGTTGCATTACTTTAGCTTCTTTACGAGTTGTTTCAAAGCTTGATGACCTTTGGTTTCAGTTGTGGGTTGATGGGGTTTTTCTAACTAATCTAGTATTGAGCTGGAGCTTGTGTAGAAGATAATTTGTGATCTTGTTGTAGAAGTTTTCAGATAACAAGTTCATAAGGGAGAATAGAGGTGGAATACTTAAAAAAAAAAATTCGAGTTGTGGAAGCTGAAGATCGAGGATCTAAAATATTTGATTAAGATCTGTGGGATTTTGTTGATGAGAATGTCTCGAGACCTATAGATCTGATTGAGGCTGCTAAATATGATGTTATGGACCTTAAAGCCAAGGGTCTAATCAAATTGTGCCTTGCAGACTTTGTTTTAATCAATGTCCATGAAGAGTCCTTTGCATAGAAGTTGTAGATGAAAATTGGTGAAATGAGTCAAGCCAAATCTTTAGTGAATAAGATTTTATTGAGGAAGAAATGTTATTCTTTGGGAATGGAGGAGGGTGGACAAATTACAAACCATTTGGAAGCATCCAATATGTGGGTGGCTCAATCGACATCTGTTGGTGTCAAAATGGATGAGGAGAAATGTTAGGTCTTGCATTGTTCTTTGCCCGATTCGTTAGATTTTCTTGTTATGGCCGTTAGTAGTACTCCTATTGTTTTGAAGTTTGAAGATATGGTGGGTTCTTTGCTTTGTGAAGAGATGGGGAGGTTGATATCCATCAATGCCAAGGAGGCCCTAATTGTTCATGGAAGACCTAAGGAAAAAGACAAGAATGAGAAGCGTGATAAATCCAAGTCTAAGGAGAGAAATCCAAGTCTAAGGAGAGATCCAAATCTCCTAGAAAGTCGAAAGTCATTTGTTAGAACTACGGTAGGCATGGACACATATGTAAGGACTGCATAGAAGAAAAGAAGCAACAAAAAGAAGAAATTTGATTCTAATACTGAGCACAATAAGAAAGATGGTAATACATTCATTGCAGCTTCAACTACTCATGCAGGTAATGATGCATGGTTAATTTACTGAAGTGCATCTTTTCATATGACCTCTAATAAAGATTGGTTTCTTGAATATGAAGAATTTGGAGGTAAGGTTCATTTGGGTGATGATTCTAAATTGTTGGTCCTGGTAAAGTTAGAGTCAAGATTCTTTGATGGTAGAATAAGAGGAATTAATGGTGTGTTCCGTAGCTTGGACTAAAACAATTTCTTTATCTGTGAGCAAACTAATAACTATAGACATGTAGGGAATATTTTCTGATGCAAGATGCAAAATAGTGTGAGATGCTATGGTAATCGCTAGAGGTGTTAGATTTAGCATAGTGTATATGTTGGATGCATATGTTGTTGAGTGTAATAGTAGTTTTGTGAAAAGAAAACCTAAGGATACTCCGTCAAAGGAGGTGAAGGTTTCACCTTTAGCAGATGGTCATGGATTTTGGTTACCCAACGGTGTTTTTTCTTTCAAATCAAAGTTACCTACTGATAAGACTATCTTATGGAACCAGAGACAACCACATTGGAGAAAAGGGTGTAAGGACCTTGAAAAATAAAATCTTTGTTGAAGGTTTGAATGATTGTAATGTTGACTTGGATTTCTTTGAGCCTTATATTTATGGAAAACAAAACCACGTTAAGTTTTACTTGAGTATTCATAAATCTTGTGGCGTGCTGGATTTTATTCATTCTGATGTGTTTGGTCTTGTAGATGTTCCCTCTATTGGAAAATCCGCATATTATGTTTCATTTAATGATGATTATAGTAGAAAATGGCTATTATATATTTTAAAGAGAAAATTTGTATTTTCCTGTCTATTTAAAGAATTTAAAGCAACAGTTGATTGTAGACTGTAAAGAAGATAAAATGTTTGACGACTAATAATGGTGGTGATTTTTGTTCTAATGATTTTTATAGATTTTGTAAAGATTGTGGCATTCATAGAAAGAAAACAACTATGTATTCTCCACAATAGAATGGAGTTGCAAAAAGAATTAATAGGATGTAGATGGAGAAGGCTAGGAGTATGTGTAAGAACCCAACTTGGTTCAATTATTGAACTCACTATCAGCTGCAACTGGCTTGATTGTTGTAATTTTTTGTTTTTTATTTTTTTGTTTTCGAGGGTTTGACATAAAAGAAGATACAATAATTGGAACTAATCTATCCAAATTGAAATACAAATCTGATTGCAATATTGATCCAATTCATTTATTCATATCATTATTAATGTT
>MU227643.1:1228807-1242930 GCA_018584345.1 Thuja plicata
ATGTGCTGGGAAAAGAACTACGAAGCTTTTTGAGGGACGCCCTCCGCCCTTCTCTTCAGTGATTCTATGTAGTGTATTTCATCCTCCTTTCCTTGTAAGTCGTCGGAGACGACTTGTTTTTTGGGGGTGATGATGTTGTCAGGATAATATGTAATTATGTTTCGGGTGGAATTAGTTAGCGTCCGGAGGTTAGGGAGTTGCGCACGGTTGTGAACCGTCGTGTCCCTTCCGACCTTTATATACTTGTATTACCTTCGGGTAAAGAATCATGGATGTATGCACGGACAATGTTGTAATCAGTTGGCTAGAATGAATAAAAACACTTGTCATTCACTTTATGTCTATTATGCTTTATATGTTCAGTTCTGTACTTAACTAGTTACCCCAGCGGGTAAACAATACTTCAGGCTGTTGTGATCAGTTTTAATGCAAACCTTGCTACGAGCAAATACTGCCTGAATTTAGCCAAAGCATGCATAATGGCTAACATTTCCTTGTCATACACACTGAAAGATCTCTCAGGATCCCTGAGCTTCCTTCTCTCAGAAACAATGGGATGGTGATCCTTAGAAATAACCTCACCCATAGTTGAAAAATTTGAACTTGGCAATAACTCGGCCGACCCAAAATTTTTGAAAAACTCGGAATCGCCAAAAACTCGACGAAAAAATCGGCTCTTTTATCGAACATTTGAAAATATTTAATTTCTTAAAATATTCTTAAAAACACACACACCAAATTTGTACAGTTATAATGAATCATAAATTTGTATTTAATAATAATTAATCTATATTCGTAAATTAACAAATACATATTAATAAATATTTGTTAATCAGAAATCTATATTCATAAATTTATAAATCTGTATTCATAAATCATTTATGAAACATATTTATACATTTGTGAATATAGATAATTAGAATAATACAAAACTATAATTTATTTCATGAAGATTCATTTACAATTTTATCCCTCAATTAATCATGCAATAAAAAAAACATAAATGATAAATATATTAATTATTAGTATTTTATTTCATCCTAAATGAATCTATCTGTATTTTATTTACATATAATTAGTAAATACATTTACATAAAATTTATTTCATGAATCGTAATGATAATTAATTTATTCTGTATTAAATAAAATTTATTATTTTATAAATCTATTAAAATACTAAATTATGAATCTATTAAATACTAAATTAGTAAATACATTTACGATATTCATAATTTGTAAAATTCCTAAAATATATTAGTAAAACTGTAAATGTATTACTATTTTTATTTTACATACAATTTTACTAAAATACATTTACATTTACATACGATTTGTTTTACTAAAATTTCTAAAATATATTAGTAAACTGTAAATGTATTTTACATTAATACATATGATTTAAAATTTATTTAAATTGCAGTGGGTGTTGCTTGGGTCGGGTTGCAGTCTGCCGCCACTCTCTGTCCTTAGCCAATATTTATAAAGCGAAAGGTAATATTTATTAAACGACGTGAATGAAGTAGAAGCCAGTATTTATTAAACCACGTGGACAAATGACAATGTTTATTAAAGCACAAACCTAAAACAAAAACGACAATTCGCGGTGGCTTTTTTCAACGATTTTTGGACTCATAAATCGCCATATCGCGCGAATTTTACCGAAAATGTCGCAGCGATTTTTATATTAAACTCGTTACCGAGTTATTGTGCGATTATATCGCAAGCCCTTTTCCTGTGCGATATATCGCGATATTGGCGATATATCACCGATATTTTCAACTATGACCGGACCAATGCCCTTACTCGAAGCATCACAATGTAAATCAAATGGTCTGGAAAAATTGGGCAATGCTAAAACTAGACAGGATGTCATAATCATCTTGAACTTCTCAAAACACTCTTGTGCTTGAGAGGTCCACTCAAACGCCCGCTTATGGGTAAAATCAGTCAGCGGGGTTGCATGCCGTGAGAAACCCACAACAAACCTACGGTAGAAAGCACACAAACCAACGAACCCTTTGAGTTGTGTCAAACTCTCTGGATTAGGCCAATCCAAAATAACACGAACCTTATAGGAGTCCATACGCACACCCTCTGAACTAATAATGTGACCAAGGTACAACAACTCGGTCATTCCCAAAGCACACTTGGACTCCATTGCATACAAGGAAGCCCTATCAAAAATGTCCAACACTGTATCCAGATGAGCAAGATAATCATCCCAAGTCTTGTTGTATACCTGTATATCATCAAAGAATACCAGAACAAACCTCCTCAATTGCCTGTGGAAGACCCTGTTCATGGTAGACTGAAAGGTGGTGGGAGCATTAGCCAACCCAAAAGGCATGACTAAAAACTCAAAATGCCCACAGTGACATCTAAAAGCTCTCTTCTCAATGTCCTCCTCCTGCATCCGGATCTAATGGTAGCCAGACCTCAAATCAATTTTAGAAAAGAAGCATGCGCCATGCAACTCATCTATCGACTCATCAATACGTGGAATAGGATACCTGTTCTTAATAGTCCTCCTATTCAACATCCTGTAATCAATGCACATTCTGAGCGTGCCATCCTTTTTCTTCACCAAAACAACTGATGAAGCAAAGGGAGATTTACTAGGCCGGATATGTCCCATAGAAATCAGCTCCTGAATTGTTTTCTTAATCTCATCTTTCAGGTGCTTAGGATGTTAGTAAGGGGTAATCATAATGGGCTTAGTGCCCTCCTCCAGCTCAATAATATGCTCAATGCCCCTGTTTGGTGGCCTGCCATGAGGTAATTCACTAAACACTTTGGAGTGTTTATTCCTAAGTTCCTGTATGTCAGGGTGATAAGCTGATTTCCCTGACTCATCCAATGTGGGTAATATCCTGCATTTTGCTACCCACTCAACATCATCGTGGCGAATGAGACTGCATTTGTCTAAGTGAAATGGTTCTCAAGTTTTCCTCCCTGATTGCCTTAAGTATATGAGTCTTACCATCAATTTCAAACTTCAACTCCATATTCTTAAGGCTGAGATAAAAAGCCTCAACGGAGTGCAACCAACTCATGCCCAAAACCAAATTTGTACCTCCCATGTCAACTACATAGAAATCAGCCTTGAACTCATAGTTATTCAATTTTAATGGTAGATCTGGAATCATTCTGTCACACTTGAGGGTGTAGCCATCAGTTACCTTAACGCGGATTCCCTCAAATTCTTCAGTGAGTAGACCTCTCCTAGAAACCAACCATGAGTCAGTAAAGTTATGGGTAGCACCTGTGTCAAGAAAAGCTATGACCCGCTGTCCTGCTAAAAGACCCCTAATCCTGAAAGATCCCTCCTTCATGCTAGAAAGATACACAACCTTAAGATGGGAATCCTCATCCACTTCCTGCTAGTTAACTGCCTCCTCATAGTTCTCATTATCATTATCAGTATGCTGCCCCTCAAAATCAGAATTGTGCTCACCTTGATAGTACCATTCCATAAGTGTATTCCTCCCTTTTGGTTTTAATGGGCACTCGTGTTTCTCATTATAAGGACCCCTACAATAAAAACATAACCTTTTCCTCCTCAAATCATTAATAGTGTCCTGATCAAGTGGCCTTGTTACAGGTTTCCGGAAATTTGGTCCTTCATCTTTGTTTGGAACAGCCCTATTGTCATAAGAGGGATTTGATGGTCTAGGAGGAAATCTGGTTCGTGGAGCTGAAAACTCCAAATCCCTTGCCTTCTTCATGGCAGTCTGTAAAGTAGGAGGGTCAAAAGACTTAACCCAACGCCTTAGAGGTTCTGTTAACCCCTCAATAAATAATATAACACGTCTCCTCTCGGATATGTCATAAACCATCACAGACACCTTCTGAAACTCATTGATGAAAGAATCTAAGCTACCTATCTGTTTGAGCTGTGCTAGCTCCTGGAAATAGGACTCTGGGTCCTTCCTGTCAAACCTCTCTTCCAGACCATCTACAAACTCCTAGTAGGATACAATCTGATCATGGTGCAATGAGACTAACCCATGGTACCACCACTCATGAGCTAAACCATCCAAATGTAGAACAACAAACCTGTTGGCGTCCTCTTCAGACATAGGACGTAAAGATAAATAAGTATCTAGTTTGTGTATCCAAGCTCTGGCTGTCATCTTCCCACTCCCATCAAAGTGTGTCAGAGTTAGTTTGCTGGTTGCCTGTTTCAGTTCATGATTCACATGTCTCTGTCTCCCATCTGTTCTCCCTTTTGCACGTTCCCTTTTCTGAGTCATAAATCTGTCAAAATTCAGGTGTTGCTTTACTTCATGTGGTAAAGCATCCCACTCAGTGCGCAAAGCTAATATGTCATCAGTAAAAGATACCTCCTCATCAATGCTAATGGTATCAACCTCAGGTCTTAGAAAAGTAGGATGTAAAGGTCTGTCCTGTGTACCTGTCAAATCAACTCTAGACCTCTAAGAACTCGCTGAGATACTCTGTGTATCTCTGTCCTTGCCCTGATCACGTGGCAGTGAAATGCCTTGGAGAGTATCAGACAAATTCAGTAATACAGTAGCCATCTGTTGTTGGCCAGCTGCCAACTCCTGCTGACTGTGTGCAATATTTTTGAACACTGTCCTAGCTTCTCTCTCCTCATCATTACCTGCATTGCTTGGAATTCTATCTCCCATATTTCCCTATTCCTGATCACCAAGTGGTGGAGAATTTCTACCTCCACGAGTGTAATGAAAGCCTAGTATATATCTGTCATCTTCCATCAATTAAGCCCAATCCCCTACAGGTTGGCAAGAAAACTGCTCTGATACCACTGTAAAGAGCCTGACTGGCTACTTCTCAATAATTCCATTGCAAATCATTGTTGCTTCAAAAATAAAGTATTTTTTTGAAATATTTTCTCTTGAACAAATAAATATATATATTTTTTGTGTTTTCTCAAAGATATATAATGCTTACCAAACATGAAATAAAAATCCAAAATAATCTAAGAAGGATTACCAACTTCTTATTTTTTTTAAATAAAAATCTCCAAGCCCAAAGGAAATGCATATAGTCAAATTCAGTGATTTACCAACCCATTTTCCATCAATGGCGTTATGACTTGATGAAGAAACCACCCGTAATAAACAAATTGCAACAACTCTGATTGACGGTTTGGATCTTTGATTCCTCACACAACTATATTGTAAGAGCAGCTCGTAGTCACAATTCACACTCCACACGTTTATCCAGATAACATCCACCAACAACAACGTCACCCAAAGAAAGCCACACATTGGAGAAAAAGTCTATACTCTCAGTCAAAAGCCAAACATAATTCATCCACCTCCAAACGCTGAGCAATTACCAAGGCACGATTCATCAACATTAAGCGTTGACTCAAGGTGCAAGCTAAACTCCGAGAATAATCCGTTCTCAGCAAGCAAACAACTTCCAAACCCTTAAACGTCTTTAGCAAGGAAAATTCATAAGTGTCCAAAAAATATAATGATGTGAATCATTGCTTCTTCATAGAACTCGATCTTTTGTTGCAACACTAGATCTTCTTCAAGAAGCCATGACTTGGCTTCTTTCTTACTCCTTTCATAACTTAAAACATGAAAACCATCAACCTTGGTTTGAATAAGTCAAATAATATTTTCTTATAACTCCACATTAAAATATCTTCACTAAAAAGGCTCCAAAGTCAAAAGCATATAATAACATTTATGAATTGACTTATTAATTGCTCCAAAGTCAATATTAATTAAGACAAGCTTAATTAATAAACTAAACCATTAAATACCATTATAATGGAATTATGAACCAAATACCATTATACCAAGTCAACTGCGCTGCACTGCCCAACTAAACAACAGCCTGCCAAGAATAGAACTGGTAGGCGAAGACTTACTATAAATAGTAAGCTCAATGCCAAGAGACCTCCAAAGCAAGAAATTAGCCCACAGAGGTCGCAGTGATGGGCTAATAACGATGTCCTCCAGATGATTACTAAAACAGGGACATCACATTTTTGTCCAGGAATATAAATCCTATAAGCTTTAGATGTTTCACTGTAGCCTACAAATGTTTCCTTTTTGCCTGAGAGTTCTAGTTTAGATCTCTTTTCTTTGGGTATTTGAATGTAAGCAGGACAACCAAAGATTCTCAAGTGGCCTATATCAGGTTTTATCCCTGTAAATGCTTCTGTAGGTGTTTTGTTATGGAAAAGGGAGTGAAGCCATTTGTTTTGAATATATACAACATTACTTATTTTTCAGCGCAAAAAGAGGTATGAAGGTTTTGGTCATGCATCATGGCTTTGGCTGCTTCTACAATTGTCCTATTTTTCCTTTCGGCCACCCCATTTTGTTGAGGGTTATAAGGAACACTAAACTCCCTCTTAATCCCAACATTATTATAAATTTTTTTGAAGTTATCAGAGGTACATTCTCCTCCATTATCTGATCTTAATGTTTTGATTCTTTTCCCAGACAAATTTTCTACTAGAGCTTTGAATTCCTTAAACCTCATAAGGACTTCATTAGACTCTTTATATTTCAAAAAATATATCCAAGTTTTCCTAGAATAATCATCTACAAAAATAACACAGTACAAGAATTCTCCTAAAGAGGTTATTGTCGTAGGTCCACATAAATTTGAGTGAATAAGTTCCAGTACATGTTTAGATCCACTTTCACTATTATGGAAGGTCCCTTTAGTGTTCTTTCCCAAGGCACATCCTTTGCAAGTTCCTTCATGTTCTTGTTTAAGTTTAGGTAAACCTGTCACCATTTTCTCTATTGAAGGTAACACACGAAAATGGAGATGCCCTAATCTTCTATGCCAAATCTCACATGTATTTGAAGATTCATGAATTAAGGCTTGAGAAGAAGTGCAAAGTTTATATAAACATCCATTTCGAACTCCTATGGTGTGAGCTTTCTTGATATTTGAATTCTTGGGCCATGCTAGAACTTTACCATCCATGAAGGTAATTCAGTATCCTTTGTCTTCAAGGGCTGATACGGAGACCAATTTTTGCTTGATTCCTGGTACGAATAATACACTTGTTAATTCAAGGGAAATGCCTGATTTTAAGTGTATTGTACAAGTTTCGATTCCTTTCACAAGATAGTTAGAATCATCTCCAATAGTAACTCCCTCATTTGAATTTTCCACCAGGCTATCCAGGTGTTGTCTAAATCCTGTGATGTGACGTGATGCCCCACTATCAATTACCCAAGTGTGTAGGCTGGTTGACACATGACTTGACAGGGCTGAATAAAATACAAGTGTCTCTGAGTCCTTTTATGAGCTTACCTTACTAACTTCAGCAATGGAGGCTTGAGGTTTAGGCATGTCCAGACACTTCATTACATAGTGACCATATTTGTCACATCTGAAACATTGTACTTTAGACATGTCCCTCCTTTTCTTGAATGAGCATTTTCCATTAGAATCTGTCTTCCTTCCTTTTGAAGTTTCCTCTTTTACCCTTCTTGTGAGAGTGAGAATTTAGAACTTGTGTATCTTCATTTGCGGAGTTTGAGCAATCCCTCTTGTGACTAGCCTTGACTCTTCTTGAATGCAATCAATTTATAGACGATCAAACTTAGGAAGTTTAGATCAGGGACTTATCCCTTGAATGAATGCTTCCCAAGATGTTGGGAGTCCATTGAGAGCCAACATGGTTAACTTCTTGCTATCAATTGTGTGACCAATGGGGGATAGCTGATCTCTTAATTCTGTTATCATCATGAAGTAAGATGTGATGGATTCTCCTTTGTTCATTTTCACGTGGTGGAGTTGTTTCTTTAGTGCAAGAGCCCTGCTTGTGTTATATATTTCATACACGCTCTCTAAAGTTGTGAACATGTAATAGGTTGTATTCAATTTGGAGATAATTGGAACTATATGATCTTTCACTGCATCCACCAACATCTTCATAGCTTTATTGTTGTTTTTCATCCATAGAAGTTTCTCACTGTCTTCATCAGGTACAAGTATTGGCTTCTCCACGAATGTATCTAAATCATGTTGTCTTAGGGCAAGCATGATCTTGAATTTCCAAGATAGAAAATTTGAAGCCGCTTCAAGTCGGTCCTCAAATCTAATACCATTCACCATTTTGTTGAATATAAGGATTTCTAGAAAATTTAATGGCAGTTAGATGATCTCTACTTATAAATCTGGTCGGATCTTCCTTAAGCTAGCTCTGACACCATGTTGAATTTGATCAGATTTATATGATGGTATTTTAATTTATTTACTATTATGTAGATGTGAATATATAATCAATAATGATCGAACCCTACACAGTTCGATGATCTTGAAAGATTGCTGCTTTCAATCAACAATAATATATTTAACAATATCGATCTGCTGTGAATTAATAACGATAATTTGTGAATCAATATCGAGCTGTTGTTGCTCTATATTGATCAGACAGGTTAATCGAATGTTCTATACTTATATTGCTATGCACTTAATGATTTCTGTACATTGCAAAGTATGAGAACGACCTCATATATATGAGTGTAAAGAGTCGCGTCTCATGTAGAGACATGGCTCTACGTTAAACTACATGTTTCACGTAGAGACATGTCTTTCTATTAACAAATGTCGTTCGATGATTAACAAGTCTTCAATGATATAAATAACAATTACATGATCAATATATCTGCTGCGATACTCATAATTTTATATCGATACACTCAGCAATAATATGATTATTAATCTTTGCAATATAATCGATCATGTATATATATTAATATGACTATTATTAAAGTGTATACATGATCGGTGATTAGTAAATCAATGATTATTAATCATGTACAGTAGAGATTAATTATGATAACCATAATCATAGTAGATAATCAGAGCAGTATACTGTAAGGATAGAGATCAAATGCTCAAAGCCGATAGGCCACTTATACATTTGATTACATCGGTTAGAGTAATCTGACCGAAGCTACATATCTCTAACATCAAGTACTAAACCTTTGTCAATGAAGTTGTGGGTAGCTCTATTATCCATGAGTATTATGATTATGCACTCAAATTGTATTCCTTGAACTTTAAAAGGATAATGTGTAGGTGCTCTTGAGAGAGGAGCAAACATGCCTCCACTGGTGTTGTTATCTTCAAATGCATATATGGTTTTTGTTGCTCTACCATCTTTTCAGGCTTAGGTTCTTTTGGTTCTTCCTCATCAAATTTTACCTTTATATAATGTATATAACCCTTGCCAAAACATCATTCACTAGGTTTCCAAATCTCCTTGCAAGAGAAGCATAAATTTTTCCTTATGAACTTGTTTGTGGCATCCTTCTCTTCTCTTGATGGTATGCTCTGTTAGGGTTGTGTGTGAGATCCTTTTCTCTAAAAGCTTTATTTGGCTGAATCAAAGGTGGTATCTTTGATTAAAATATTCTTGGATACAAAAGTTTCCTAATTTAAAAGTCTGTTGATGTCTTCCAACAAAGATGTAGGATTGAAGGCTTTTACCAAACGTTTGAGAGGTTCGGTTAATCCTTGCACAAATAGAACAAGTCTTCTCTTTTACACATCAAGAACTATTACTAATAACCTTGGAAATTTTGCAACATAGTTAAATGTTTGATATATTTCAAGGTGTCCAACTATTTTAAGTGAATGTACAAATCTTTCTAGTTAAATCTTGTTGGCTAAAATTTTTGTAAGCCACTAAGACTACACCTTACAAAATTGTAACTTTAGGCAATGGTATAATGAGTTAAATCTCCCCTCTCAGCAATAGGGGAGGCTCCCTTCTTACCGCAGGTGGCTTTAGCAGGATTTCAATTGTAATTGGATAAGAGTGATACTTTCAACCTTTTCCTCTTTGTTAAGAAAAGATTCACAAATAAAGACAGCTTATTAACTCTACAAAGATCACCTACTGCTACGATAATACCGGTGACTTAGCAATTGAGATAAGAACAACTTCTAAGGCAGCAATTATAAATATTTTTGGTGAATTAAAACAAGGGCCCAAAGTCTCTTGCACTTAATCCTATTTTGATGATAACGAGAACTAATAGTGAGGCTCAAAGTGTCTCACTAATAGTTTTGAAATTTAAAGAAAAATACTCAAACTTGAAGCTCAAAGTCTTCAACTCTTAGTATTCACAGCCACTACTATTATAGCAATTCCCCTCTTGTAGCTCAAAGTCTCAAAAAAGTGAATTGAAACCTCCAATGATTTGCACAAGTTTAGCTTATGAAATGAATTCAAGAACAATTGAGTAATGCAAAATAAGAATACACCATTCAATCCCAAGATTTGCAACACAAAGTTTGGAAAATCTTGCCACTTTTATTCACTTTTGATAATTCGTACAATGAAACACAAAGGTTTCACCACACAAGTTCTCAAGTATAGCCTTTCTTGCTTAAAACAAAAGATGAAACTATTTACAATGAGCTCTCTTCTTTATATAGGAAAACAAAAGAGAGAAAAGTGGAGAGGAAAGGGGAAACCCTTAACCACTTTGACTTATTCAAACCTTATCCCTAACTAACTAACTTTGACTTATTCAATGCTGCAGGACCTAATGTACTTGCAACATGATTACATGAGACTACTTTACATATTATTGTGTAATCTGTCAAAGATTCTACACTTTTACAAAATGCATAATGAAAGCATCTAAGTGTCTGACAAGACATGACATCTATTTGCATCATCCTCTGTCGGTCTTCATGCTGCTACAGGATGCCTGATGAGTGATGTGTGCAGGTTTGGTGAAATCATTTCGAACCAGAATATGAGCCTGCATATTGCTCGGCATCATAATGGTGATCACTAGGAGGCATCTTTGTGTCTTTCTGTTTCAGTTTTGAAAGCATTCTATGCCTCCAATCATTCAACACTTTTCACATCCTTGTCCGGCTCCATCATATGGTTGCTCCTGCTTCATATGCCTCTACAACCATGGAATTTGTAATCCAGTCTTTGAAACTTAATCACATGGTGGGAAGAACACCATATGCTGAGTTGAGAAGAACCAAGTTTGAGGAAGATCACTTCTTTCATTTGCAACAGTATGGGTAGTACTTTGCTTCTTACAACACGAACCTTCATTTATTTGAGGTCATAAAAGGACACAAAAAGGTGGGCTTTTTTGCCGGGTTTGCATATTGAACATTATGAAAAAGGTGTGTTTTTCAATCCATAATGCATATTGGGAAGAACTTTGTATTTTGGAGGCATTGTGCGTATGCGGACAGCAAGCTTGGAGTTTTGATATATGGAAGGTGTATATGGGTAAGTGTTCAATACGCAAGGTGAGAGTTTTTAGAATTATTTGCAGCTCATAAATGGACATGCTATGTACATGGTGGGCTTTTGGAAGCATTTACACATTCTGGACAGCAAGTCCAAAGAGATGTGAAAAGCATTTTCACACATGAATATGTCATGCGCATGATAAACGTTTGTGAACACTTGCATATGAGGTCAAACAGTGAGTTTTTTTTTAGCTTTTTTGGATATGGGGCAGCAACTTATGCAAGTGGATAATTTGGAAAATAGCACATGTATGAACTTGCATTGGATTTGATTCTCTTTTTCTACCATAGAACGGGGTTTTTAATCCCGACTGCATATGCAAGTAAAATGAAGTTCTTGCATATGCATCTTGAGAATAGAAGATAGAAGTAGAAGAAACATAGATTTAATCACATGTAAATCAGAAATGAAAGCTTTACATGTATGTTAAATAACTTAGGAAGAAAAAACAAGGGAAAGACTTAGAAAGAAATTACCTTAATCTCTCGAAATCTTGAGCCAAATCTGAAATAAATCCAATAGATTTTCGGATTTAGGAAAGATTGGATGGAAAGAGTATATATAGATCACATTCCTAGTTTCTTTCCTTCGATTTTGGACAGTCAATATGCATATATAGCGAAGTGGAAAAGAATGAGAGATAAAATGCAAAGAAATAGCAACCATTTTGACTATTTCTCTTGTTTATGCAATGAGGAAGAAAAACGGCGTCTAGGGCATAAATCCCAGCAAAAATGATAAAATAAATCCACAAGAGGAACAAAGAACTCACCAAAATCAGTTCATGGGTTGAGAAAAAGACTGAAAATGCTCAAAAACCTCCTTCCATGAAACATTTTTGCAGAAGAAAGATAGAAGAGCGGACTGTTTTGAGCTGAATACATATGTTTTTTGTTTTAAACAGCATATGTAATGCTCCCAAAAATCGACGCCATTGGGAAGTAACACTAAAAACGCTGTTTTAAAACGCACTTTCATTACTTTTTAACATATGCAATGCCTCCAAAATTCGACGCCCTAGGAAGACTTTTAAAAACGTTCTTTTTAAAAGCTCTTACATTTGCTTTTCAACATATGTAATCCTTTTGAAAAACGACGCCTTAAAGAGGATATTAAAAATGCTGTTTTAAAAGGGCTCTTGCATATGCAATCTCCCTTAAAATCGACGTCATAAGAGAACTTAAAAAACGTTATTTTTTAAAGTCACAAAACATATATGTAATGGGCTTTAAAATCAACGTCCTGGGAAAGATATTAAAAACGTTGTTTTAGAAGACTCTTGCATATGTTATTTAAACATGCAATGCCCTTGAAAATCGACGTCATGAGAAGAATGGAGACACAAGAAAGTGAAAAACGCACGTTTAGAGTGCACTTACATATGACTTTCATGAAGAAAAAGCCACCCGGGGAGTTTAAATACGTTGTTTTCAATATGCAATTGCATATAAAAACAACACCCATAAGGATTAAATACGCTCTTTTAGAGGTTCAACTGCATATGTCAAAAATACATAGAATATATATGTAGTTGCAATTAAAAACAACGTATTTAATAAGAAAAAAGACATAGAAGTGAGTTTTAAAATGTGTTTTGCATATTGATGACATGCAATTAAGAATAAAAACCACACCTTTAATACTTAAGTCTTGAATTCTGAATTAATTTAATATACAACTATAGTGTTTTAATAAAGTAACATGAAATTAGACTATTTTAAAGCTAATTTCAATAAAACATTAAAAACTATAGTCAAATCAACTCGGAATGAGTTGAAATTTGAAAATGGACTACAACATCCATTTAATATATCAAATATATTTCGAACTCGTGCAATTGACTTAAAAAACCCCACCTTTTAAGGATTTTTAAAGAATATGCAGTCAGCCTGAAAAACCCTACCTTTTACATCATAAGTTGAGTTATACTACTCCGTTTGATGTCTAAGTTAGCTCGAAACAAGCGTATTTTAAAGGGCTATCGATTCGAGGGAAAATCAAGATTAAAAATTGCAAATAAGAAAGAGAAAAACAAAGAAAAGGATTTAAGAATGCATGAAACGTGTGTTAACAAAGAAATTTTCAGGGATGACGAATTATCTTTATTAACACTTAATCCAGAACATTCAAATTATAGAGGATACTACTACGAATTGACAAGAAAAATTCCGTAGGGTTGCCACAATTTTGTGATCTCAAAATTGAGGACAAGAGCTGGCTCTAACTGGGGAACGTAGCTCGTTTGTTCTTAAAAACAACGAGGAATGTAGAATCCAGAATCTCCAAGTGCCTTAGTGTCCATTGGGCTACAGAGTCAAGCATCAAAAACACAAAAACAAAAAGGATGACGCGACTAACGCAAAGCACCTAACAACACAAAATTGTGCAAATGCACTTGTTGAAAACAAAGAAAAACTACCTATTTAAAACTAGCCGACTTTTGAACTTTTTAGATGAAACCATTTACTGGCTCAACGAAATAGCTACCTTTTTTCAGCAGCTTGTAGTACCTTGCATGTTCATATGCCACTTTGTTCAGATGAATCACGAACAACTAGAGCAATGATGTCAATGTTTGACGCAACACCTCTTGGAAGAGATGAACAAATTCACCTTCCTGAAATGAGTCATATGTACTGCCGCTCTGAGATGAGGCCATGCCTTCAGAATGCTTCTGCTGTACTGCAAATGCCTGTTTATCCTCTGCTTTAATTGTATCTTCAGGCTCAGGTACAAGTGGAACATCTGATTTTTGGTTGGCCTCCAACCAAGCGAGATGTCTTATGGGACATCCCCTTGATCGAACAAATACTGAACTCTTCTCGTTGGCTGCAACTTGAGTGATTGGTTT
>MU227643.1:1245245-1257840 GCA_018584345.1 Thuja plicata
ATAAGAATACACCATTCAATCCCAAGATTTGCAACACAAAGTTTGGAAAATCTTGCCACTTTTATTCACTTTTGATAATTTGTACAATGAAACACAAAGTTTTCACCACACAAGTTCTCAAGTATAGGCTTTCTTGCTTAAAACAAAAGATGAAACTATTTACAATGAGCTCTTTCCTTTATATAGGAAAACAAAAGAGAGAAAAGTGGAGAGGAAAGGGGAAACCTTTAACCACTTTGACTTATTCAAACCTTATCCCTAACTAACTAACTTTGACTTATTCAATGCTGCAGGACCTAATGTATTTGCAGCATCATTACATGAGACTACTTTACATATTATTCTGTAATCTGTCAAAGATTCTACACTTTTACAAAATGCATAATGAAAGCATCTAAGTGTCTGACAAGACACGACATCTATTTGCATCATCCTCTGTCGGTCTTCATGCTGCTATAGGATGCCTGATGAGTGATGTGTTCAGGTTTGGTGAAATCATCTCGAACTAGAATATGAGCTTGCATATTGCTCTGCATCATAATGGTGATCACTGGGAGGCATCTTTGTGTCTTTCTGTTTCAGTTTTGAAAGCATTCTATGCCTCCAATCTTTCAAGTTTTCAACACTTTTCACATCCTTGTCCGGCTCCATCATATGGTTGCTCCTGCTTCATATGCCTCTGCAACCATGGAATTTGTAATCCAGTCTTTGAAACTTAATCACATGTTGGGAAGAACACCATATGCCGAGTTGAGAAGAACCAAGTTTGAGGAAGATCACTTCTTTCATTTGCAACAGTATGGGGAGTACTTTTGTTCTTACAACACGAACCTTCATTTATTTGAGGTCATAAAAGGACACAAAAAGGTGGGCTTTTTTGCCGGCTTTGCATGTTGAACATTATGAAAGAGGTGGGTTTTTCAATTCATAATGCATATTGGTAAGAACTTGGTATTTTGGAGGCATTGTGCGTATGCGGACAGCAAGCTTGGAGTTTTGATATATGGAAGGTGTATATGGATAAGTGTTCAATACGCAAGGTGGGAGTTTTTAGAATTATTTGCAGCTCATAAATGGACATGCTATGTGCATGGTGGGCTTTTGGAAGCATTTACACATTCTGGACAGCAAGTCCAAAGAGATGTGAAAAGCATTTTCACATATGAATATGTCATGCACATGATAAACTTTTGTGAACACTTGCATATGAGGTCAAACAGTGAGTTTTTTTTTTTAGCTTCTTTGCATATGGGGCAGCAACTTATGCAAGTGGATAATTTGGAAAATAGCACATGTATGAACTTGCATTGGATTTGTTTATCTTTTTCCACCATAGAACGGGGTTTTTAATCCCGACTGCATATGCAAGTAAAATGAAGTTCTTGCATATGCATCTTGAGAATAGAAGATAGAAGTAGAAGAAACATAGATTAAAGCACATGTAAATCAGAAATGAAAGCTTTACATGTATGTTAAATAACTTAGGAAGGAAAAACAAGGGAAAGACTTAGAAAGAAATTACCTCAATCTCTCAAAATCTTGAGCCAAATCTGAAATAAATCCAATAGATTTTCGGATTTAGGAAAGACTGGATGGAAAGAGTATATATAGATCACATTCCTAGTCTCTTTCCTTCGATTTTGGACAGTCAATATGCATATATAGCGAAGCGGGAAAGAATGAGAGATAAAATGCAAAGAAATAGCAACCATTTTGACTATTTCTCTTGTATATGCAATGAGGAAGAAAAACGGCGTCTAGGGCATAAATCCCAGCAAAAATGATAAAATAAATCCACAAAAGGAACAAAGAACTCACCAAAATCAGTTCATGTATTGCTTTGCTTAGATCATTTTATCCAACATGATTTCATCAAGTCATCTTTTAATTGATGATGAAGCTCTTCTTATCTCTATAAAAATTGTAATGTCCCCTCCTTAGGCAGGTCAGTTGGCAAATGAGGTTGGCCTATCATTTGGTTTACGTAGGCCAATAGATTGTGTAGGGGACCTTTTCAGGGGCCTATGGAGACATATCAGGGCTTTGTGAGCCAGTTTGACCAGCTTTGGACAGTCTCCTAGATTTCAGGAGGAATCCCTATTTTTTAGGGATGAACTAGGAGTTGCCAGGGACACACCAGGAGACCCCTGAGATCAGCCTAGAGACTTCTAGCACAATTCACAATTTTTAGGAGGGTTTCTAAATTTTTGGGGATGACTGTCAGTTAGCTCGCAATGGTCAGACAACATCAGCGGACATGAGCCATCAGACGAAATTGAGATCGCGGTCCAGATGAGCGACTACAAATATTTCGGGAATAATTTAATTATTTCCTATGTTTGGCTTAGTAAATTAATATTAAAAAGTGATTATTATAATCACTTTATGATATAATAAGTTATTAAAATAATTAGCCCAAGTACCTAGGAGACAAATTAAGTTATAACTTAATTAAGGTGCCAAATCTTATAATGAATAATGATCCCCTCATGAGGTTCGATCCATACTAAGGAACTTTGATTTAATAAAATATTATTTTATGTTTTAAAAAGGGTCCGAAAACCCTAGAAGCTATTCGAACCAGCTCTTGGAGGGAAAAAAAGAGATAAAAGGTGGGAGAAGAGCCATTTTTGAGACATCTACACTTGTGAAAACTTATGGAATTTGTGAGAGCCATGAGCAGGGGTTTTCAGCGGTTCGAAGCTTTCTAAGAACGAAATCTCTTAGAGAGATAATTGCCAGCAAGTGTGAGATACCA
Organism: Thuja plicata; assembly: GCA_018584345.1. Taxonomy (NCBI): domain Eukaryota; kingdom Viridiplantae; phylum Streptophyta; class Pinopsida; order Cupressales; family Cupressaceae; genus Thuja; species Thuja plicata. The sequence goes on from MU227643.1 coordinate 1,248,004, forward strand.
CCCAAGGGTAATTCTATAGGAGGACTTCATCATAGATCATTTTGGAAGGAGAATACTACTGATTTCAAGCATACAGCAAGGCAGATTAGAGCTTAGAATTGCAAATCCAATTATCACCATCCTGGAGGCAGCCGTACTATTTCCTACAGAGCCATGATTGTCTAAATTGCTGCTGGGTGTGAGTCTTCTGGAGATGTATAGCACACAAAACTGCATTTCCTTTTGTAGTAGTTGCAGATGAGACATTAGGAGGGTTTTATCAGTGATTTTTTAAGAGTTTTACACACAGCAAGGGCATTTCACCAAGCTGTACAGCTACAGATCAGTCCGGATAAGCCTCAGCTTGGAGGTGGGTGCTCAAGGTAGATAGATTTTACCAGAAAACAAGTATTTCAGGTGTCTGCATCAGATCTGGACTAATAGATTAGACACACCAATGTAATGAACCCAATTTGGTCCAAACTGTAATGCTATTGCCAATTCGCCAATCTTTGATGAATTTGTAAATGTTTGTTTTTATTCATGTCATTTGCTTCAATAATAATGTTTTCATACAATGTTTGTAGGAGAGAAATAACATGTGTTACTAACTGCCAGGCTCTTTTGCGAAATTCCAGATTCACATGCACTTCTCACCAATAACCAATCTACTCACTTTGATAAATCAGAATATACTTCTTTTGTATTTTTTAATAACAAGAGCTTCTCCATATATAAAGTGTTACAAATAAGCAACAATCTTTTGCTATTTTTCAGAATTCTGGAAATACTTTTCAATTGCTAAGATCAAATGGAAAGACTGTATGAAGCAAATTTAACATACCATTTGATGTCTTATTAATAACATAGAATCAGTGAAGAGTCTTGATCAGCACCCTACGTCAAATCTGCAGTTGAAGACTTGTCCACGTTTTCCCCACGCGTTAGCAACAACTACAGCAGCGGCTAATGCCACCTTAGGCCTCCACGTTGGTGTTAGTCGCAGCCACACCTTAGTTTCTCACTCGCAGCATAAAGGTTGATGCCCGCAACCCAGCTTGGTCACGTGACTTACTGTGGTTGCAGGTTGAAGTTTAAAGACTCGGGCCCAACTTTTCATCCGCAGTGCTGGAAGAAACTACACCAACTCCAGCCATAGTTGAGGCAAGCATGCCTAGCGTGACACCTCTCTCAAAGCTGTAATAAAAAACGACCTCTTGTGCAGGCCACAGTTCAAACCCCGATCAAGTTTTCCAGTATTACTTCTTCCTCTAGTAACAGGCAGACAGTATAGAAGAAGAAAGATTGGTTATGCTTCAGCAACCAATAAGAGATTAGCTTCAGAAGAATCAGTCTTCCACAGGTTAAACCAATTCAGTATCAAACCCTTATACCTCAACAAGAGATTTGATTTACAAATCAGAACTTCTCCTCAGAGGAAACAAACAAAATATATTATAATCAATGGATGATGAATGAATGAATGCCTTGCCTATTGCTTTTATAATTAAAAAAGTGTCTTCTCTCACACACTTTTCACTTGAAGCACTTCTATACTTAGGCACATATTGAGTAATATAATTTATTAACTCATTTGGCTCCAAAAATGACCTTTTCATCAATATCATGAAATTATGACACGCAAGGTCCCTGTTTCTTATGCCCAAGATTTAAAACTTTTCATCCCGGTTCCGACGAGCTATAACACTAAGGTGGCCAACATATAATACCAACAATAATGGCAACCTTAGCAAATTTAATTAAATAATAATAATAATTCACCCGTCTTGCGAAAACAACTGAAGAAGCATCAGAATCGAAATTTGTTTGCACTGGAGTGATTTTGATGATAAAAGATGATGAACAAACCAGACGGGGTGACTTACTAAAAATAGATGCTCTCTCCAAGATTCTTGGAGCCCAAACCGGAAGCTAGAAATGAAAACTGAGAGCATCATTCACTCTAACTCATCTGAACTCATTGGAACTATCCATTGACTTACTATAAATAGTAAGTTCACACCAATGACCCTCTAAACACCTTGCCAGACCACGAGGATCGCAATAATGACCTGGCACCATCCATTCAATGACCCTGCTAAAAATGGGGACATTACACACCAAATTGCTGTCATCATTTTAAGTCAATATGAAGAATTTCCTGGTATGGGCTGTATATATATGGAAAAACTAAATGAATTAAAATTCCAAATCAAATATTGGTGTTTAGGGTTGGTTTATGCATTTGTTATTTGATATTTGATATTGCATTTCAATATTCAGTAAAAACACAAAACAAAAAAAAGCTCAAAAGAAAATTGAAAAAGACACCCAAAAAAAATCAGAATACCTGCCACAACTAGACTTAGCCAAAAATCTTCATCTGGGTGTTGTTCATTACAAATTTTTTGCTGAAAAAGCCTTGGAAGGAGGATTGATTGAAATTTGGTTGTTTGTTGAGGAGCTTCCATCTCTGTGGTTATAGCCTTATTTTGATTAATATTCTGCAAGGCTTGAACTAGCTCTGCCACTGACTTTGTCATTGTCCTTGCCAATTCTCTTTGACCTTGACTGGTGGTTTTACCATACAAATAATTCATCTTATCTGTAGGACTATTATCCTTCTCTACTCCCCATGAATTTCTCATCTCATTTTAGTGGTGGCACCTTTCTTTATTTCTCTTTGGTAATACTTGAGTTCTATTTTGTTGGCATGCATTTGTTATAAAATTAAAATTGCATCAGAATATTTGCTTTTTCACTTTGTAATTTTGTATGCTTGCAAGATCATGGCTCTAATACCATTGTAATACCCCCTTGTACATTTTCTATTCAAACATGCAATTTTTAATGTGTCCTTTCAATGCACAATATGGCACAAACAACAATATCAAAAATCAACATACTAAATTGAATGATGAAACTCTCAGATCTGATTTTTAATTTCTTAAACTATTTGAAAAGTTATAAAAATGTTGATCAGATAATTTGGAAAACAAAATTTTTAAATATTCTAATAAGCAATCGTTTATACAACAATTATAGAAAATCATAATGATAAAATGTCTTGTAATGTCCCCATCATTAAATAAATAATAATATTTTTATTTGGGTTCCGATCGATTTTTGTTTATCTCAGGCCCATCTTTTATTTTTGGTGTAGGTGTTGCCATGTCAGCTTTATTTGTGCACCTTCGGGAGTTTTCCGACGGGTATTTATGACCGACGTGTAGGATATATTTGTCATGTTGAGTTTTGATATTTTATTTGTAATTGCGAATTCCTGTTGGAATTCTGTTGGCTGCAATTTCGGAGGTGAAAGACCCTATTTGGTATTTGCAGTTTCGGTGGGATTCAACCCTCACCCTACTCTTTTTGTTCTCTTGTTTTGGATCTGGCAAATCTGAAGTGCTATCGAATAATATTGTTATTCCTCTTGCAAGTACTTGTTCCAGAATTATATTGAGCACTAAAATTCATTGCAGAGTATATTGATTCAATACCACGAAAGAAAGGATAAATAGATATGTGTGTATCAAAGACTGGAGACAACACACGAACACCATACAGCCTCCTCCCTACCGTACGGCCCAGACAACAACACTATACGACCCAAAACAACAACATTGTACGGCCTTCCCTACCGTATGATCCAAAATAGCTACACCGTATGACCCAAACACCTATGTAAGAACCCCAATAAGTTCAAACTCTGCCAAACCACTAATTCGCTATGCAAATGATATATTTGTTCTGATGTGACAATATAATGCAGCAAATAAAGATATTGCAATAATAATTTTTTAACTCGAAATTGAAATTGTATTGAAAATACACAGCTGAAAATTCCAGATTTTTATAGCAGTTTGAATACTCAGAAATTCCACAATATATTGACAACCCAGTTCATTAAGTAACCCCTATTATCTAAAACAACGATACCCAGAAAACCTAGGAGTTACAATTCATGAACTTACAGGTATGATATGTCTTGAAACCCTTGAGTAAACTTCACAAATCTGCTCATAAATGCTTGAAACCTGATTAATAATGGCTGCCAATTCTTTCTATCACTGCAAATTATTCTCATAAATAATGCATTCAAACCCTTAATTTTGCAATAATAAATTCATTTTTGGCCTCTGAACTAAAGCCAACGCCTGACATAATTCGTTGGGTGTTTAACCAATTCACTATGTTGAAAAACTTAGAAGAATTCACAATTCTTCAAGCTTGAAATCTGTTGGCTAAATATTTTGCAAGTTACTAAGACTACAACTTGCAAAATGTGTATTTTAGGCAGCAGTGTGTGAGATTACTCTCTCCTCTCAGCAATAGAGGATGCTCCCTTCTTACCTTAGGTGGCTTCAAGTAGAACTGAACTGTAACACATACAGTTCCCCTTGCAACAGTAATACCGGTGGCTCAGAGATCGACTTAAGAACAATCATCTGAGACAATAGTGAATTTGTCTAAAGATGAAATGATACAAGAGCTCAAAGTCTCTTGTCCTCACTCCAAATAAGTACTCTATGTATCTAAGTTCCAATACTGAAGCCCAAAGTTTTCAATCCTTGGAATATTGCAGCCACTACTTTCTATAGTAATCCTGATCCCCTGAAGCTCAAAGCCTTCAGACAACTCGAATTAAAACGCTCAAATGATATATGCAAGATAACTATTAATTTAAGAAAGGATTAACCAATGTGACATAAGAACACACTCGTTAATTTTCAAAACCAACAACATAAAGTTTGCCAATTCTTGTTCCTTTATTCAAACGCTGAACTTTGCACAATGAAACTCAAAGTTTTCATAATACAATAGAATTGCCTATAGTTTTCTTGCACACAACAAAAGATGAATATTTACAATGAACTCCCTCCTTTATATAGGAAAAGAGGAGAGAGGAAAGTGGAAGAAAGGGGAAGCCCTTAACCACTTTGATTTATTCAATCCTTATCCCTAACTAACTTTGACTTATTCAAAGCTTATCTACAACTAACTTTGACTTATTCAATGCTGCAGGGCCTAATGTACCTGCAACATGATTACATGAGACTACTTTGCACGTGATACTATCACATGCAATTACATATTTTTGTGTAATCTGTCAAAGATTCTACACTTTTACAAAATGTATAATGAAAGCATCTAAGTGTCTGACAAGACACGACATCTATTTGCATCATTCTCTGTCGGTCTTTATGCTGCTATAGGATGCCCGATGATTGATGTGTTCTGGTTTGGTGAAAGCATCTCGAACTGGAAAATGAGCTTGCATATTGGTCTGCATCATAATGGTAATCACTGGGAAGCATCTTCATATCTCTTTTTTTCAGACTTGAAAGCATTCTATGCCCGCAATCATTTCACACTTTCCACCTCCTTGTCTGGCTCCATCGTGTGGTTGCTTTTGCTTTGTATCCTTGCATCATGGAAAAATATGAGAAGATCTTTCTTCAATTTGCAACAAGAACTTGCATCCTTGAGGGGTTGAACAAACTTGATACATCTTACAAGTGTGTAGAAGAAAGATGAAGAACGAGGTTTTTCTGTAGCACTGCATATGAATGAACAACAAGCTTTGAGTTTATGAAGTGCATATATACATGAGTAAGTGTTCAATATGCATGGTGGGCTTTTGGCTACTTAGCATATTGGAAAAGGTGAGTTTTTCATCACATTTTCCATATAGGACAGCACTTGATCCTTTTGGAAAATCACCATCCAGAACGGGGTTTTTAATCCCGACTGTTTATGCAAGAAAAACACACGCCTTGGCATTTTCTCTTTGTGGGAAGAATTTGTGTTGCCTTTTGGGAAAGATCTTGCCTTGCACTTTTACATATGAAAAGAGAAGTACTTGCACTTATAATCAGATCTTAGAAACCTGATTCTAAATGATTTTCAATGCACCCATGACTGTCTTTGAATTTGGGAAAAACTTTATATTTTACCAATGTAAAATGTCTTTCAAGACAAGGAAGAACCATCACAAATTTGAGGACATGAGAAGAACTCATCTTTACAATAATGATCCCAAAACTTAAAATTATCAATAAGATTGAATAATTCGAAGCTTAGGAAGAGCATTTTTGGAAGAAATTTCATATCACTTGCAACACAAAATTGCAACATTGAGAGAGAAAATCTTAATTGCTGCAACTTCTAAACAAGGGGAAGAACTTCTTGTAACATGTTGTACAAGACTTGATTCCAAACTTGAGGAAAGAACATTATATGAAACTATGAGCTTGGGTTCTCATAGATTATCATGCCTTTGATGTTAGGGCTCTTCCATCATCCTCAAACCATTATCTCCATGTTTGTGTATGGCTGTCATTAATCTTTGTCTTTGCTTCATCATAGTGGTTTGCATTCCATCTTAAATCTGCAACCTCTGTTCTGTCCTTCATAACAAATATTTGATCTACTCTTTCAATGCAAGACTCAAAATAATGCGTGCTTGTTACTTCTGTCATTCATCCTGAGAGTTACCTTCATTATCTTTCCAACAGTGTTGACTATGATCTACAACCTTGAAGCCTTGTGATAATGGCTTTAATTCACAATACTATTGTATATTGTTCTTTTATGATACCATTAAAACCTTCTTCACTTGTGTAAGATCATTATTGTATTTCTCATTCCTTTCTTTTAATGGTTTCAAAATGATACAAAAAGTGGAAAACGGGATTTGGGAAGTATGTTACCAATGGGGAAAATCAACTGTAACTTTTGGAGAGATTCATATTAGGGAGATCACATGCTCCTTGCAACCGAATTTACATCACTTGAGGGGAAGAACTTTTATATTTTACCAATGTAAAATGTGCCTTTTAAATCTGAAAAATAAATTCAGGAATGAATGAATGAAGAGTTTTACTAACGTCCACGAGACCAAACGGCCTAAGGGACCACAGACCACAGCCCTAAGCTAAATCCATATTCTTTTCCATGTCCGCTCTGTTGCTGTGAATCTTAAGAATCAAACTGGCAATCCGATTAATCTTATCCACCTCAAATTAACTTTGCATGTCGTTGGCCGTCCATATGTTACCGTACTGCGCCCGTATGTCATCATATGTTGTGCATTCAATGAGAAAGTGTCATTCGGTCTCAATCGCCCCTGTCTTGCAGATTCTGCAAGTCCTCTCTTCCCATTCCTCTTTGGGCCTTTTCCATCTACCAGTCTTGCATCTGAGATGATGCGAACCTTTCCTTAACTGAGCCAATAATATCCTAGCTTTCCCTTTAACAGCTGCCCCCAGGTAAGCTTTATCATCATGTTCCCGGCTGGGGTTGAACATCTTAATTTAGGGCTCCTTTTTCCGCCCCATGTTGTTAGTCCACATGGCATTCTGAAATTTACCTAAGACAAACTTCTTTATTTTCACATTGGTATTAGGACAATCTTGAAACTTAATGTTCCACCTACCCAACCACTTTATGTTTTGTTTCATCCAAGTTTTCTTTCTACGGGATAAGCCTTCCTTCATCACAATTTTGGGCCAACGTTGGTTATCCATATTTTCAATTTTCTTTAAATAACTTAATAACTGGGTTATTGCAGCCGCCTCAATCGGAAAAATACCAGCCTCCGCTAATAAAATTTCATAAGGCATAGAAGACTTTAGTTTGAAATTGCTAGTGATTAAATGCTTTTGGATTCTCTCTATCTGTCTCCACCCACAATTTGTCATGCTGCCCCCCCACACCTCACAACCGTAAAGAACAACTGGCGTGACCAGCAAACCAAAGAGAGTTTTCTTGGCTTTCCAGTCCCAAAGCTCTGCATTTCTGCATCTATTCTGCAATAGATAAGATGCCTTCCAACCTCCCTGTATCCTTTTTATCTTACAAGTCTCCCAACTGAGCCTATGATGGAAGTCAATCCCCAAGTACTTGTATTCTTTCACGGTCTCTAACAGGCTGCCTTCAAAAAGGAAAGTAGTGTGTTTTTCCTTTTCAAAGAAAAAATCATGATTTTAGTTTTAGTGATATTCACCTGCATCCCTACTTCCTGACAAAAGTGTTCCAAAGCCTCTAAGTGATCTCACAAACCCTGCTTCGTTTTTGCTATCAAAATAAGATCATCGACGTACAAAAGAAGCTTCACCACATATCCCGCCAGCTGGACTCCCCCTCCCTCACTTTTGTTTAGCCAAGTTTCTAATTTGTCAATGTATAAACCAAACAGAGTGGGGGATAGGGGACATCCCTGCTTCACACCAATGTCACTGCGAAAACACTCTGACATTCCCTCTTTGGTTCCGATTTTGGCTCTAACTCTCTCATATAGTCTATGAACAACCGCTCTATACACATTTGGAATGCCTAATTCTTCCATTCTGTTCCACAGTTTGTCTCTAGGCACTATGTCGAAGGCTTTCTTGAAATCAATGAAACAGCAGTACGCTTCCTCCCCCTGGTTGTTCCAGACTTTCTCTGTCAAATGTCGGAGAGTAACGCAGTGATCAATAGTAGAGTGCCTAGGTCTGAAACCGCTTGCCCTTTTGCTCTTTTTCCTTCACCTTCTGCCCAACTACTGATTCTGTGCTCCACCATGCTCCCAAAAAGTTTGCCGAAGAGAGGGTTGACCATAATAGCACGATAATTAGATGGGTTATTGACGTCCCCACTCTTAAATAGGGGAATAACCATACTAGTTGTCCACTCTACCGGGAAACCATCCTATATGACCTTGTTAAAAACCCCTTTAATGCCGCTGTTGATAGCAGGCCACACAATCACAAAGGCCGCATTACTTCAGACTGGGTCGTTCCTCTCTAACAGCCGCACTTCTCTAGACTGGGCTGCGCAACATAGAGTTACTGCCGTGGGTGAAGAATCATTACAATGGGGTCGCGACCAGCTTCAGCGTGGGATTGCAAGGTGGCGTGAGCACTTTGCTGAGGCACATGGGCTTACAGTATTTACAAATACCTTCATTTCGAGTTGATATGTGATAGATGTAAATTTAATATGTTGGAATAAACTCCTGAAACAATATTTCCAGAAGTTCATTGAATACGCCATGTTTTAAATTAAATATATTTGTAGTTGAGTGGTATCAAATTGGAATTGCATATATTAAATAAAGGTGATTTGCTAGAGAATTATTATTATTGTGCAAAACCAAACAGTATTATCAACAGAGCCAGGTTGGGTTCATTACAGTGGTATCAAAGCGGTTTCCTGCCAGCCTACAGGGAAATCAGGTTCATTTTGATTATTATTATTCAGGGATTTAGTTATGGCGGATGATAGGAGATTCATCCCTGGTAGGCATTATTACAAGAGAGGCCAACCACCCCCACCAAACGAAGATGATCCAGATATTCAGTTTGGCACAGTACTAGGTGGAGATAATAATGCAGGTGGCTCAGCAGGTCAGGCCAGACCCACATCCGCAAATGAAACAAATGCAGACAGAGAGGCTAGGGAGACATTCAGGAAATTAGCCGCAGGACTACATCATGTAATTGATGTATTACATGAGCTTTCTGATACATTGAGATAGATCATTCTCCCGAGAGGTCAGAGTAGGGAGAGATCACGTGATGCTTCTGTCGCATCACATAGATTTCGGGTTGATGACAGGCACAGAGATTATGAGCCTAGAAGTCCGAGACATGATAGAGAAGATAGGGCAGGTGACAGGGGAGATCAGTACAGACCCCAGGGGCCCAGATTTATGAGACCAGAGGTTGATGCAGCCAGTGTTGATGTCTGTAATGTCCCCGTTTTTCAGACTTCGGGATTAGCTTGGTTTGGCGACCCTCGCAAGCTAATCGGGTGTTCAGAGGGGGTCAGATTGGGGAGCCAGCGTTGGGATTCCATTCTGGAGATTCA
>MU227643.1:1268244-1298265 GCA_018584345.1 Thuja plicata
TTCATGGATTATAAATGCACTTTAATATCATTTAAAATAATATAACTTATGTGCACATTGACTTTATAAAATACTTTAATATTTTGGCCTCCAAAATATAATCCATTAATTGCACTTTAAGTCACTTTAATGAAGGGTCATGGCCTCATTGAATATAAACTGACTTTTTAACCTTATAAATAATTATTAATAAAGTAATCACTTTATTAATAATTAAAATAATATAACTCCATAAATAATCATTATTTCTCAATTCTGTCTGAACCTGGGAGTTAACTATTATGTCCACTGTGCACCCAACTACCTTACTAAAAATAGTAAGGGTCCCTCTCTAACATCCACTAACTTACTATAAATAGTAAGTCCCTGAAATTGAGCCAACTGACGAATGAGTTAATCACTGTGCATACCATGTGTCTGGGTGCCCTTGTCAAAAATAGATTTGACCATAATTTGACTTACGATAAATAGTAAGTCGCAAACTGGAAGCTCTGACAATGTCACCACAACTCCATACTGCTAGCAAATTGTCTAGGTGCCCTACTCAAGATAGAAACTTTGACTTCACCAAAATAGACACTTACTATAAATAGTAAGTGTGTCAATCTGACTCAAACAAAGAGCAATCCCGACATCACAGACCTCTAGAGTGCAAACTGACCACTGACTCTGCCACACGACCCCCTCTATCATCCTGATTAGCCTACGAGGGTCAAAATATAGGCAAATCCCTCAAACTCCAATGCGCATAAAAACGGGGACATTACAACCTACACCGTTCATTCCAAACAGCCTACACCGTACAGGCCAACAGTCAAACTGTATGGTCCAGCAGGCTTGCAGTATGGCCAATTCTACCATGCGGCCAACATTTACACCGTACGGCCCCAACACTCATCTTGGGAGTTAGCCGAGGAAAGAATTCGGAAGTTAGCCAGGGTGCGGAACATTACATGTCTAGTCACGTGTTATACTGCTGAATGGATGGTAGATTTGATGTATGGTTGTGCCTTGGGTAGAAATCAAATTTGTATGGATTGCAAAATGGTGGTGAATTGGCAGAAAATAGGCTGTATGATTGCTAGATCTGAATTGTGGGAATGGCAGAGGAGGTAAAGTGGCTGCAGAAACAAGGGATGGCTTAACGATTGCAAGGATTCTCTTGGCTGTTGTGTACTAGCAGAACAGCTATATATTTATTGGTATTTGATCAATTTTCCTCAATAATGAGATATGAAACTTGTTGGCAATCCCTTAGCACAAGTAAATTCTCTAGAAATCTCTTTATTTGCCTAGATCTAAAATTAAACTTGCAAAATTATGCACTAGTTGGAATCATCTCATTTGAACGAGAGTTTTTGTCCTCTAATCCCAAATGGAAATCAAGATGATTCTTGTTCTCCAAATCTCCTCACACTAAATGTTTTTGTCCTTAGATGAGAAGACGAACCCAAGTGCTCAAGCAATAGAAAATAATTTGAAAAAAACAATCGATGATCCCTTTGACCCATTTGCCTTCCTTCTATAAATTCCTTTTGGTGCCTTTTACCTTTGAATTTCCTTCTCTCCTCAAATTTCCTCCAAAAGTGTTATTAAACACTTTCTAAATTGAATATTGCATCAGAACTTATGATGTCCCATCTTGACAATTATTAAAATAATAATATTTAAGTTGTTGCTATGAAATAAAGTTATTGGGCTAAGCTTAAAATAGAATTATTAGTCATTTCGCTAATTTATCCCTTAGCCTATGGGAAATGAAGAAATAATAACTCAATTAATTTAATTATAAAAGGAGACATAACAAGATATCAATTTTAATTGAAGCATAATTATATATTAAAATTTGTCAATTAAAAGATGCAAGTATTTAGATGAATTCTTCCTGTCCCATAGACCAGATGGATAGTTTGCCTTTAGTGTTTGTGTGGATATTCATAAATGTTAATAATATTATTACTGCCTTTTGTGCTTTGCGGTACAATTGTGGAGATTCAATCTTCAACATTCATCTATTTATATTTTCTGCTTGGTTGTCCTCTTGTTTTTTAAGTTTAAGTTGCTAATGCTTCCAGTGATAGCATGTGCACATCCTCATACTGATTATAGTAATTCCTGATGGGTAATGGTTGACAATAGTTTAATTAAGTTTAGGTTGTATGCACTTTAATTCAAGTGCATTCAAAGCATATAATCTTAAATAATTTGAAACTTTATGTCAATAAGATGTTGCCATGTTTTGCTGAAATAATTCTGAAGTAAATCGTTTATGCAGCTGTCCTAGGTCGCCTGGCTGGTACTACAGTGTACAGAAACATCAAGCAATATCCAGAAGCTTACACCTACCATGGGATTGTAATTGTTCGTATTGATGCACCTATTTATTTTGCAAATATAAGCTACATAAAAGACAGGTACAAATTTAACTTAACAGTTGAATGTATCTTAGATAGATATGCTCAATTATTACGAACCAACTTAGATACATAGTCCGATTTCCTTGGATTCTGAAGTGTAGATAAATATAGTTTTGGTAGGATTAGAATATGACTGTGGCTTAAAGACACAGTATTCTAAGAAATTTCTATTTTCTGAATCTGCTAGAGCTTTGCATTATTTGACATACTTAAAAAATGATTTTGTCTTCAACAGGCTACGAGAATATGAAGTGAGCTTTGATGGTACTGCAAAACGTGGAGTTCATGTTGAAAAAGTATATTATGTGGTCATCGAGATGGCCCGTATGTGTTCGAACTTCTAATCCTTTAGCTTTACATTGTCTCTAATATACCATCAAACTCACTCAGTTTGGTATTTTTTGAAATTATTGTAACCTTAATATCAATGACTATTGCCTTTACCTAGGTGTTATACTGGTCATTTATGGTTAAGATGCTTCTAGGTTTATTCTTTTTGGAGTTGGGACAAAAATAATAATTAATGCACAATACATATTTGTACAAGATGCAGACGGAAAATGTCATTATGATAACCTGCCATAGAAAAAAATGAATATTAGCTTACTGTATCCTGTTATTCAAGTGATACAAAATGTTTATTTTCTTTGAATCTTCCATATTGTCACGTACAAGTACAACTTGTCTTCCATTCTTGGTTTCCACCCACAAGTGAACAGCCTTTCTTAGCAATCTGCCAGTTCAATAGCCGACAATTTCTTTCCAGTTTGAAATAAGTTGACAATTTTCCACTTTTGTGCATGAATGAGGTGATAGATTAATTGGTAATTAGTCCTTTTTGAATGCAAGAGGTAATGGATTCGAGTCTCAGACTTATTGCCAGTAATAAAATGCAAAATAATTTTTGTGAAAATCCCATGTTACAGTCATATTGTTCTGAGTTTAAGCCAAGAACGAGAAATTTTTTATGAGAAATTCCTCAAGAAAGTTTTTGATCTGTAAATTATAGAATGACTGGCTATAAAAGATTATCATCTAATGTAGTATGTCAATTATGCAAGAGAGTTTAAAAAAAAACATAAGAATACAGAGTCCTAGATGGTAGACTTGTGTTGGTAAGTTGAGAGAGACTGAAATAGCCAAGAGAGGCCTCCAGCATAAAAAAATCATCAGTATAATAAAATGATGTCATGTTGAAAGAAATGTTTATATTAAAAAAAGTTATGAAAAACCTTAAAGGAGCTTGTTATGTAACCACCAATATATTGATATCTAAGTACTACTGTATTGACCTAAATTTCAGATAAAGAATTACTTTCTTTATATGCTCTTCAATTTAGGTTATCCCAGATAGGAGTTAGGGTTTTTGAGGAGATCACAAATGCTTTTCTTTTGTTATTGATAGGGATTTTCTAGTTTCCTGCTTCTTCCTTCCAACCCTTAGGTAGTTTTTGAGGCCTTCCAAACCTAGGGTTTTCCCTAAAGTAACTTGATCTCCCCAGGTTTCCACCTTTTTGGAAATAGTTGCCTGCATCTTCTTTGCCTGTTGCAACTCTCTTTGTTTTCCTTCCACCTAGCGGGATTTTTTTCGCCCCTATGGCGAAGTGTGAAATTTCCGAATAGGCATGTTCGTTGTTGTCTCCTTGTTTTCTCTGTCTATTCTACCAATTTGTCCTATCCCTTTGGTTTATAATCATTAATTAAGTTTAACTTTAATTAATGATTAAATTAAAAGCTTATGTTATAAAGTTTGGATAAGAGCCATTTAATGCTTATTTAATCAAGTGTATTTATGGCGCCTAAGTCATGGAAGGAAAAGTAATTGTTTATTATTTTTCAAACATCGAAAGCAATGCTTTCAAAAGCTAAGTATGGGATTTAAGTTATGGGAAGTGTATGCCTGAAGATTCCAGGTCGATTTGCCATGGAGAGATATAAATATTTTCAAAGGATAAAATCGACCTTCTACATGCATTTGTAAATTTTTGATTTGTGTGATGAGTTTGTGCCAAGGGTTTCTGAAATTGTGAGCTGGAAGAATTGTAAATTCTTTGGAGCATATGCAGTTGGAATTTGTTGTGACACACCAGTGAATCATGCCTGGAGTTGGTTTCATTCAGTGCCAACATTGTGCTACAAATTATGATCGACTTGAGAGGAGGTTTCAGCACTTTGTCACAGATATAGTTTGCAAAGACTGGGGAATGATTTATAATTGCAGATCGCATGTTTAATAAGGGGCTGCATTTGAGTATATAGACAGCAGCAGCATTAGATAGAGGGACGGCACTCTTTGTTTACAGTCAGCATTAATAAATTGGGGGCCAGCATTATAGAAGGGAAGGCACGTTTTATTTAGAGGGAGCTAGAGGTTTCAGCATTTTGTCTCAGATATAGTTTGCAAAGACTGGGGAATGATTTATAGTTGCAGATCGCATGTTTAATAAGGGGCTGTGTTTGAGTATATAGAGTGCCGCAGCATTAAATAGAGGGACGACACTCTTTGTTTAGAGTCAGCATTAATAAATTGGGGGCCGGCATTATAGAAGGGAAGGCACATATAATTTAGAGGGAGCTACCTATCATTGGAATCAGCGTGGTCCTCTCGGAAACGCCATTCGCAGAGTGCTACTATTTCTACAGGAGAATTTCAACAGTTAATTAGATTCAGACCTCCAGGTTCCTTAGTTTAATTTCAATAATTGTTGATGTATATATATTTGCTTGTAAATATTTGCATTTAATTTAGCAAATAAAGTAGTGTGCTTGATTGTGCAATTTTTCTGAATTTCATGCATAGTAATTTCTTCATTTCAAATATCCAAAAAAGTATAAACTCTGGAAAAATAACACCATAAATCTATAAAATTGCAAAAACAATACCTTCCAGAGACAGTGAAACAGAGATAGAACCATTGGGGTTCTTACAATTGCTGCTTATAAATCTTAGAAATTGCTTCGGTAGCTTTATGTGCCAGATGATGGTTCTGAACAAGTCTGTGCTCCAATGCAGACTGTGGACTTGTTAGATACAAACAGTCACTGCCAAAACACAGGAACTGCTGCTATCGTAGACTTGTTAGATACAAACAGCCATTGCCAAAAAAACAACAGGAATACTGCTGCTACAATTTGACATCCACAATATCTAATATGTAAAGTAACTGTCAATTCAAACACTTACTTTACTGACCTTTCATCAAGCTTTTCTCACTGAATCTGACAACCATGTCCACGATTCAAAGAAACAGTGACCAAAAAAGAGGCAAAAAAATAAGTGATGAATGAGACGATTACAAAAAACCCCAATAAATATGCGCCTATACTGCTGCCAATATGCTCTTCTCCGTGATAATATTAGAAATTGCACATTGAATAAAAATGACTGTACATAGTGTAATGAAGGCATAAAAAGCAATTGAAACTTATTTGATAGCTGCAGATGAGGTATTTAGATAGAAATATTAAAAATACTAATAGAAAATCACAAGAAAACTGCACATTGAACATCCACAATAAGAATGAACGTGAACCTAACCTACCTCATCCTTCACCTTTAAGCATATTTCAAATACCAATGACATGCCTGAGAATGAAAATGCAAGAAATAGACTGATACAGGAAAATTGCCAAGACCTAGAAAAGAAGCAAAATATTCAATGAAATGCTTAGCATTCATCTATTACACTATTAATCAAAATGAGATACAACGTACCCATTTAATAAGTTTTCAATTGATCTTGATGTGAAAATAAGTTTTCAATTGATCTTCTTGATGACCGTTCATCTTGTAGTTCTGATTTGTTAAGAACATGCACCATTGGAACATCAACTAAAACTTGTATTACAAACGCAGATTGCAATCACCAGGTTTGCAACTTTAGAAAAATCTTTAAATAACTTCAATTCACACTCATATCTGATTAGAAATCAATATGGCAGCAACAGTAATATTGAGCTTATTTGATTGCAAAATGAGAAAAATGGTGACAATGTTGATATGCTAGCTGGAAAATGAATTTTCAAAACTTGTACTTTCTTGAGTCAACTCACAAGTGAACAATGACAGATGTGAAATGTGACTGCAATTTGACCACTGATAAGGCATTCCGAACCATAGTTGGTAGACTCCAAACTCAGCAAAAAATTCGACAGAGCCAAAATTTGTGTCTTGGAAAAGACTTAAAAAATTTGGCAACTTCAAAAAATTGCTTAAATTTCTTTTAAAAGACATTTTCTTATTTTTTGCAAAATTTAATGACTAAATATATCCATTTGAGTCCATTCATGAGTACCAAAGTGTTTTCTATTAAATTTGATTCATTTGAATACGATTTGAGTACAAAATCACATCATCATGCAGAATCCGGATGCAATAGTTAGCTGGCAACTATTATGGATTTATGATGATTGTTTGTGAAAATTATCCTCATAATTCATAAATCATATATTAAAAATTTACATCTTTCTCTATTCTAGTCTAGTGAAAAAACTTAAGGAGAGGTTCTAATCCTTGCACTCCATTGCAGCTCCTCACTTGACATTGAAGGTTGCGCTTGTGGCTCTGACTCAACTTTTTCATAAGTCCTAATTTGTTGTCTACCTTTCTTGCAAAGCTGAAAGCTGCATTGTATTTTATAGTAATAATGGCAGTTGAATTTGTGATACTGATAGTATAATACTTCATCATTGGTCAATGATATTATGATAGTGATAAAGTTAATTGTTTAAGGTGTGGATTCTAGTCTTCAGTCCCAAATTCCATCATTGTAATCAAATTTCTTATATGAGAAGAGATCCTAATAAGTAGTGGGGGTCAAGGAGTGGAGAGTTCAATGGGGTTCAGAGGCAGCGTCCCTCATGGACATTTGGTGGCAATGCCCCTTGTGTGGGTTTGGGGTCAATTCTCCTACTGGAGTGAAGGGCCAATGCCCCTTGCAGGATCCAGGGGCAGCACCCCTTGCACATTCCCAAATTGAGGCCTTTGAAACCATACAAAACTACATGTTGCGAACCATTTTCACGATTTTATCACTTAAGGGAGAAGTTAGGTATTTGGCACATTTTTGTGAATTTTTTTTGGTCTCCAAGTGTTGTGTGAGGAAGTGTGAGGTGTGTTCATGCATTTATAGGGCAAAATCGTGACTTTCTTGACTATGTTTTCTACATTTTTCTTCATATTTTCCCTTATTTGGTATTTCTTATGCTCTTGGTGAGTTTATTTTCAACTGGCAGAGTTTTTGATGAGTACTGGCCAAAAAATTGGCGAGTACTTGGCAGAAGCTTGGCGAGTTTGATTTGCGATTAACTTGAGAAGGTAAAAAAGGACGAGTACTCGTTTACTATATGATGGATGTAAACTTCCGGAATGATGGAACAACACCATATATGACTGGTATAACCTTTTGATGATTGATACAACTCTTTATATGACTGATGTAACCTTCCAGAATTTGAAACAGTACCTTAAATGACTGGTATAAGTTATAACCTTCTGATGATTGGAAAAAAAAGGACGAGTACTCGTTTACTATGATCCAAATGATATACTAAGGCTCTCAAAGCCAGGTACAAGACTATTAATCTCTAACCTTTTTTTAAGTGGGACAACACCTAATATGATGGATGTAACCTTCCTGAATGGTGGAACACCATATATGACTGGTATACCCTTTTAATGATTGATACGACTCTTTATATGACTGATGTAACCTTCCAGAATTTGAAACAATACCTTAAATGACTGGTATAAGTTATAACCTTCTGATGATTGGAATAACACCTTATATGATTGATGTTACATTGAGAATGATTGTTGGTGGCTGGGAATGATGTAAATCGGCAACTATATAATTGGTCTTAGGACAGGGATTTGATCATTTTACTCGTCCAAAAGTAGTGCTCTGCTAAGGTTGACTGGAAATGTTATAAACGATTCAGACCCAACACTTTTTGGTGCACATTTACTCTTCAAAGTCTTGAAAACCAAAGTAGAAATCCTGACATATGATGGACAACATTGTTTTGATGCTGTAGCAGCAACATATAGGATGAAATCTTCAACAAATCATTGTAGTGACACTAAACCAGAAACATTCAAACTTAAAAATTGTCTTCAAATCCTCAACAAATCACAACATTTGTGATCCTTGATTGGAATCACCCAAAATGGGAAACAAGGGGTTTTTGTTCTTGATCTCAATTGTAAAATTCAAGAGTGTTTTTGTCTTCTCAAATCCCAAACAAGCCAAGAGTTTTTGCCCTTGGATGCCAAAAACTTAAATGCCAAAGCTCAGAATGAAAAATTGCAAAATAAATCAAAATACCAAATGAAACTAGGTACTCTCTGTTAATACTTTTATACCTTGGGCCCTTGACCAAATTTCCCTCCATTAGTATCTAAAAACAATTTTTTTCTAACATTTAAATTATTTAAATTTTGTTTTTTAGTATTTAGAAAAGTGCTTATTTTATTCTGGTGTGTTTAAAAGTACCTTTTTAATAATATTATTTAAGTTACTCCAATAAAAATTTGCCGAGGCCAATTGGTTCAACCTAAAATAATAGTAAATACTAAAATTTATTTGCCTTGACCCTTTAATCTTCTAATCAAAAGAGACAAGAGGAGTGAATAAGAGCCCCTCAATCCCCTTGTGATAAGGGACGAGTGCTGAAAGGCCCTTGAGTTGATCAGGCACACAAATGATCTCAACCACAAGGTTGAGGGCCTTTATGAGTGAGTGATGACTATCTCTTCGATCATTAGGATGAGAACCTTTAGGTAATCAACCAATCTGAGGAGTTCGAATATAATAAGGACCCTCTGGAAATTAGATTCATTATGATGTATCTCTGTTTTTTTTTCCTTTTTTGATCCCAGACATATTTTGCTGCACCTATACAATGCTTTTCCATATATATTATATTAGGGGAATTATTAAGTGTAGATTATATTTTAATTAAATGAAATGTAAAATGTGCAGAAAATATTTTAACTACATGAATTGTTTATGATACTAATTTCTTTTTCAAGTTTTTAATAACCTGTTGATATTGTTTGCTAGATACAATTCATTAATGTCAATTTGTTAAACATCATGGAATGAAGTAGAAAGTAATTGCATTCGTTGAATCAATTAAATGTTGGTTTCTTGAACTGCATATAAAAATAACATTTGATTCAATTAATAATGTTTTGTACAGCTGTCACCTATATTGACTCCAGTGCTGCTGAAGCCTTGAAGGAACTCTATCATGAGTACAAAACACGTGACATACAGGTGTAGTATATCACATTGCTGGCAAAGCATATTCCTTTACAATAACATTGACACTTGCACAGACTGTTGATTAAATGTAGTGTCTTTATTCTGGTTTATATCAAGGACAATTTTGTATGGTATGCTGGCTTAAGTGCTTTTCTCTCTTGCAATTAGTTTTAGGAATCTTAGTTTGATTAAATAACCTAGCATGTTATAATGGAATAAAGTTAAGATAAAAGTGGATAGATAAAATTGTATTTCTTCTGCATGTATGTCTGAGATGTAGTTTCATGGCTTTTCTTATAATATCTTAAGCATTCTTTAGGAGTATAATTTTATTTCTTGTCATAAACTACACAGATGGCAATATCCAATCCTAACCAAGAAGTTATGTCGACACTTGCCAAATCTGGTGTCCTTGAACTCATTGGGAAGGAGTGGTATTTTGTGAGGGTCCATGATGCTGTTCAGGTTTGTCTTTCCCATATGCAGGGAAACGCTGAAAGATTGAAGAATTCCAGTGAGGAACTCGAACAGGATATTTTAAGAAAGCAAGGTAGTACTTTAAGATCAAAAACCCTATTTCAAAGGAAATATTTTGAAGATGCAAACATGGAAAGACAACCACTCATCAGTGAGAGAAATGAAGATTGAGAATTTCGCTGTTTATTATGATTAATTCTTATTCATTCTGCAGTTTATCCAGTAAAACTGTTTATACATTTTACAGAAGTTCTCTCTTTATTGCATGGTTCTTTTTAGTTCATTATTTATTCATGTGAATGATGAACCATAGCCCTTTATAATGCCAATGTACACATGATTGTATATGATTTATTATTGGTTTGAATGTTTCTCCAAAAATAATAAAAGATATGTTTACCTTCATGAAGTTGGCATCTCAAACATGCACATTCACGTCTTTTGTGGATCCTATCTCTAGGAGCATTCGAAATTGCTTCCATTTATGGAGATTTCCACAGAGATTAACCAAAAAGAAGTTTGCAATTTACAAAAGATGAAAATTTGTCACTTAACTTTTTCTTGTTTGTTTACAGAAAAATCATGTCAAACTAATGCAGGTGTACTGAAAAATAATTATATGGAAAAGATCGTTCTTGAGTGCTTTTTCCTGCTCAAAACAATAAATGATCATAGAAGCAAAGACGAGCATTTCTGAGACACTTGAAACTTGCTATTCTATTGTCATTTAGTGGTGAATAGGCAATCTCTTGTAGTAAATTTGCATTTGGAAAGTTACAAGTTGGCTTCAGAAGTCGACAACTTACCAAAGAGTTTCAGTGTGTTTGGTTAAGATTAGCTAAGATTGTGTAAAGTTCAGTCCTAACTAGTTGTTGTGGACAATGGAAACTTTAGTGGTTACCATGCAATCCCTTCTTATTATGAAACTTGCTAATCTATTGTCATAAGTGGTAAATAGGCGATCCTTTTTAGTGAAATTTGTATTTGGAAAGTTACAAACTTACAAGTTGCCTTCAAAATTCAATAACTTACCAAAGAGTTACAGTGTGTTTGGTTAAGCTTAGCTAAGATTGTGTAGAGTTCAGTCCTTAATAGTTTTAGACCACGGAGACTTTAGTGGTTGACAGGTAATCCCTACTTGTTACTAAAATTTATTCCATGAAATTAGAATTTGGAAAGTTACAAGTGTGGTTTAAGAATGAGAGAGTTACCCAAGAGTTGCAGTGGGTTTGGCTAAGCTTAGCTGCAATTGTGTAGAGTTTAGTCCTCTCTAGTGGCAGACTATGGAGAAAAGTGAAGTACCTTATAGTTTGAGTTAGCCCAAATATTAGTTATGGATCCTATGTACTCACACAATTTGATGATATGTCCTCTCAAAATCTACTTCCTCTTCATCTTCATTGCATGCCTCCTTTTTTCCTTCCTCTTTGTCTTTATTGTCCTTTACTTTCATTGCCATGAAAAGTATTTCTTCTCCATCAATGCTTGATGTTTCTTTGTTGCTTCCTTTTGACAAACTATCACCCTTTTTGAATAAAGACCCTTCTTGTATTCGTGAGAGTTCTTGTTGTGGCTCTTCTTTTGACAACGATTTCTTCCTTTCTTTAAATAGTGGTCCTCTTCATCCTCATTATTTTCATTTTTATCTTATGAACATTTAGAAGAAAAGTGTCCTACTTTACCCCAATTAAAACATTTGAATGGTAACTAACCTTGATATTTCTCAAACCCCTTTTTAGCTTTCTTGTGAAATGAGCTTCTTATACATTCATTTTATTGCATGAACTCTCACTCAGTTCACATAGTTTTCTCTTTCCCTTTCATGATTCTCTAAAGGTTGTCTCTCTTTTCGATGGCTTGTCTTCAATCCTCATTTCATAGGTGGTAAGGATCCCATGCAAGTCATCCTTTGTTAATGTATCTAGATCTTTCATTTTGTTCAATTGCCAAAACTTTAGTATCAAGTCTCAAGGGCAAGGACCTTAAAACCTTTTGAACAATGAAGACTTTGTCAACTTCTTCACCGAGTCCTTTGATTTTATTCACGATCTCATCAAACAACAAATAGGAAGCCATGTTCTCTCATTCTTTCATCTTCGGGGTTTCTACTTGTTTTTGATGACCTTGAAGCTTCACTTCTTCACTTTAGCATCTCCATCACGAATGTTCTTTAGCTTATCCCATATATCCTTAACTAATTTGCTATGCATGACCTTTACGAACTCAGATTCAGATGATCCACACAAAATTGCACATCTAGCTTTTGCATTGTTGTCATTTTCTTTCTTCCTGACCTGATCTTTTGGGGGAGTTGATGGAGGTGTGTAGTCATTTACCACTAATTGCCAAACATAATATCATAAGGCATTCAAATAGGTTTTCATCCTAATGCTCCAAAAGGCATTATTTGTTTCGCCAAAGAATGATGCCTTTTTGATGTGAACCTATGTCCTCACCTGACCATTAGTGCTCTTGTAAATCTACCTCCAAATGGTTACTATATCCAAAGGAACCCACTATGCTACCAATTGAATAGCACACAATTATATTGGGCGGGATGGTTGAATCAGTAAAATTACTTATCAAACTTGATTAGATATAATAGAAACACTTCAAGCACAATCAACTATAAATACAAGATCTACTCAGTAGGAGCACAAAGTAGACATGATTAATGTGGAAACCCTTGCGGAGAAAATCACGATAAAATATTACTTTTGTACTAAAAAACTTATAAATTTCATAGGTACCCACCCATAGGAAACACTAGTCCCCTTTACACATAAACTCATTGAAGAAATCAATCCCCAAATTGAGCTCCAACTTAACAAGACACATCAATCTCTTTGAACACGAGGCACTAATCTCTAAAGGAATAAAGTGATAAGGATTTGATCTTCTATAATTAGATCTAATCCTCCTTCACAAGTCTACACAAAATTCTCCTTAAATATGCTTATAGCCAACCGATTTCACCTTGATATTATTCATATTGAATGGGTAGTTGTTTTGATGGATTTTATTGCAATAGTTCTTTATTCCTAAGGTAATTTCATAATTCTATCTTAAATGGATAAATTAACAAAGTTAATCCATATTATCCAAAGGAATGCCAAGGATGATGTAGACCTATAGTCTAGCTATAAAGTTTATTGAGGAAGTCTTCAAGTTGTGTGAAATCCATAAGTCACCATTTTAGATAAGGATCAATATTTGACCTGTAGATTGTAGATTGTGCTTCTTGTTTTTTTTAACCTAAGTTAAAATTTTGTTCTTATTATCAACAATGAAGAAGATACAAATAGAAAGATTAAATCATTTGTATTGGACAATATTTATTAAGTGTGTACACCATGGATAAATAAAGTAAGTAAAAAGATTAATTTGTTTTAGCACAATTTTCTTATATGAACTCCTACCACAACTCAATTTTGATGTTAACTTTTGAATATTTATATGGATAAAGGTGTTATATGTTAGAGTAAATTATTATTTGCTCTTCTTGATTATGTTCCACTTAGGTATTAGTTGCCCTTATTTAGTATTTTCCTTAGTGCATTGGTATTTGTGTCAAGGTAGTTGTATTTACTCTACCTACTTTCATTTCTTATTGAGACACGTCTCTTTCTTTGGCCTCAGTCTCCCATGGATTGCCTATATAAGAATGCTTATGTACATTTGTAAATAATCTCAACAATATCATTTATCTTTCTTCGTGGTTTTTCTCTTTCTGTGGAAGTTGTCGCAGTTGTAATCTTGGCTTGGGAGCATTGCTCCAACATGGTATTAGAGCAATTCGGCTTGCACTTTTTTTTTTTTTCCGGTCAAAGACCTTCACCAACCTTGTTGAGATCCTAGGCAGTTTGCAATTTGGCAATATATCTCTCCCACCATTTCATTTGGCGGCTCTTGATCTACTACATTTGTTCATTCCTAGTATTTATTGTATCTGCATCTCTCACCCTCATGATTGTTACAAACTGGATATTTTGCCCAATTAGTTGCAATGCCCAATGTCTTTGGAAGTTGCAATATATCCATCGAGTAGCAGTGTTATAGGGAACATTTTTTTTGGCAACATTGGAGAGTGATCCATATTGCTAGCACTTTCACTACTCACTTGTCTCATCTACCATTGCATTCCTTTCGGCTACGACAATTTTTTAGTAGTGATACATAAGTTTATAGGCAAAAGTTTCAGGTCAAAGGTTTTGCCAATAGCTTCTTGAGAAGGGTAACATTGATTCCCATTATAAGCAGTTCTTGTTAGCACTTGTCTAGGATATCATCAACAAATTTAGCATCCTTAGAAAAGAGTGTGTCAACTATTCTCTATAGGCAATGTTCTTCACCCGAATCATCATCCCCTCTACATAGTTTTTCATCTTTCCTCCTATGTTGGGAAATCATTTGTAGATTTGTGATGGGTGTAGTTCTTGTGGGGTATTGGTATTGAGACCTCCATTCATCACTCATCCTATCGCTATTCTTCATTTTGTGTTCTCTTTTTCAGAGAGGAGTTTTGTTCCATGAGGTTTTCTCCTTTTCTTTGTTTGTAAGAGATTAGTTGTGTTGCATTGTACATTTGTACCTAACATGGCCTTGTTGTTAGGTTCTATAATCATATCATCACTATTATATTTCATATTGCATTTTTCTCCCTAGGTTCCACTTAAGGGGGGATTTTAGAGTAAATTATTATTTACTCTTCTTGCTCAAGTTCCACTTAGGTAGTAGTTGTCCTTAATTAGTATTTCCTAAGTGCATTGGTATTTGCATTATGGTAGTTGTACCTGCTCTACCTAGTCGCATATCTCATCCAGGCATATGTCTCTTTCTTTGCCCTCCATTCTCTCTTTCCTTGCCTATATAAGTAGGCTTATGTACATTTGTAAATCATCTCAACAATATCATTTATCTTTCTTGCTGAAATATTTCTCTTTTTGTGGAAGTTGTAGTTGTGATCCTGGCTTGGGAGCATTGCTTCGATAGTATACACCCATAAGATAGATTGTTTAAATAACAATGATTTTGTATGATCTAAGATATTGAAGTAGTGTGATAAGGTGTTTAAAATCATCAAAGAATGACTAGATGAAGTTTATAGTAGGAAAA
The DNA here is from genome assembly GCA_018584345.1 of Thuja plicata. NCBI lineage: Eukaryota > Viridiplantae > Streptophyta > Pinopsida > Cupressales > Cupressaceae > Thuja > Thuja plicata. The sequence goes on from MU227643.1 coordinate 1,283,522, forward strand.
AAGAGTTTACAAATTCTAAAAGAAACTTAACAGAGTTTGAAATACCTTAAAAAAATTTCCTTTATACAATGCAATGTATCAATGTTGTCATCTAATGAAGAACCACTTTAAGTCCTTGGGAAATTCATCAGTTTGGTTTACCAAATCAATCATCCTCCATCTTTAGCTCATGGTTATTTCATGTCTTCTTAAAAAATATATTGCATGTCCTTCAAATGTTATTTATAGGAATTATTTACACGTCCAAGTGCAGGGTAATAATTTCTTAGAAGCACTTGAAATTTTGGATATATGTGGCCTCTTATGATAGAGTAGAGTTGCCTAGCATATTAGTGCATAACATGGGTAATACGAAGAGAGGCAATCTTCTTTAGAAGATGAGGATATGTTGAGGTAGGATTTTATAGTTTTTTTGAGCAAGAATGTTTGATCCCCCAAACAATTTTAAAGTTCAATTAGTAAACAATATCAATGATATTCTAATGATTCGTGGGTTAAATCAAACATTTTATTTATTTATTATTATTTAAAATTTTGATAGTATTAATGATGAAACTAAAAATGATATACTTCAAAAATATTTCTTATGATAATATCCTATGAATAATCATCATTATCATATTTCTAGTTAATAGATTAACCTTCACAAAAATTTAATCAAATCCAAACTCTGTCACTCTTACTAAGACTAATACAATTAAACAATAGTTGAGAGAACTGGTAAACAACTCCTCTATGAATTTTAGTATGAAGGTACAACTCCCTCTATTGGATGTACTTTTTTTTTTACCTTTTAGACTATAAGAATGAAAAAGGAGTATGCTTTTGACCCAAAAGCAATAAAGGAACTTACAATTTCATCGTGAAGCAATTGCGAATAGAAAAATCTTTTAAACTCACACGGTGACTCAAAGATCAATGCTCAAAACACAAACAACTTCTGAAAAATTCCTGATTCAATTTATATGACAAGTGCAAGATGTCTATCACAAAGCATAATAAATGCCCATATAAATTGTTGCACCACAAAGAATGCTAGAATTCTAAATCCGAAATCAAAGTTCCATACACATATAGGCATACACTAGATAAACAAAGATGTCTTAAGAATTATGCGACATGTACTTTCACTCAAATCAAAATTAGACCTGCAATATCAAAATGAGTCTCACTCATATGTCAAAGCATAACAGGGATTCCAAATTTGTTTTTGAATTAGGTAAAAGCAGGTTTTGAAGGGGCCCTGTACAAATATTAACCTTAAGATAGAACATTAAGAGATCCTAACACACAACAGATTAGCCAGAACAAGGGGCTAGAATCCCCCAAAAAATACACAAAATAACGTTGCCATAGGATAGACATTGAAAAACTGCAACCTAGAGAAAATAAACATAAAAAATATTATCCCCCTTGATTTTTGATCCCTTATTATGTTTACATTTCACATATTTAAAGTCCTTACATAATTGTCCCTTCAATTACATAAAACTGGGTATGTTTTAAAAAATCATTATCCAAAATTAAACAAGTCCTTTAGAGCCAACTTAAAATAACAAGTGTCTCCCAAGTAATGAAAAAAATAGAAAAGAGAATTTCATGAAGACTGCTCAACTTCTTATGTCAATGCTGGTGATTGCTAAGGTGTTTGTTGTTGATCGCATCCCTACAAAGCTTTGGTAACAACTAACATTTTATCATGATCCGGTATACCCATGTTGTTGTTGCAATGGACCAAAATTTCTTTTTCTCCTTAATCTCTTTGGATTTGACAAAGGAGATCTATCACTAGTACATTTGACCCTATTTTTAGACCAACATTTCTGACCAGTCTTTAAAATGGTTTTGCTTGTTCGGTTGATTGAAGGACATTTTTTTTTTAAATCTAACCCCTTATTCGTCGAAATTACGACAAGTTTGACAGGGCGTTGTAATTTCGACGGAAACAGGCATATAACTTAAAATAAAAAAGGCGGTTTCATTCTGTTACATTTCGTTATCCCACAAAGTGCCGGAGCTGAGGGAGGGAAGGAGAGCACACAAACACGTCGACACCACATGTAAGAGCTGAGGGGAGCTAAGGGGAGCTGAGGGAGGGAAGGAGGGCACACAAACGCATCAGACACCTGTAAGTTCTGAAACCCCATCTTATAAAGCTCTTTTCCTCATCGTGAAACCACAACTATACCACGAGGGCATTTTCCTTTATGCGAACCCATGTGCTAACTTCAAGGATCTCTGTTTCTGGCCGTGGCTCTTGAAAGATTTCTAATTTTGTAATATGTTATTTAAGAAACTCATTATTCAATGAACATCAATGTAGAAAATGTCTAAACCCGAAACTCAGAAACATCACCATAACTTGCATCGTGATTGTTACATTATAGCCCTTCTAGAATTATGAATGCTACATGATGAGAAATTGAGGGTTTTATTATGAATGCTAAGGTTGTGATATCCGTACTTAAGTGAGATGGGCATTAAAGTGATTGAAGAAATGTAATTGTTATCGGCATGTGAGTTACTTGAAACCTAAAACATTTTCAAATTATCATTTCGTAAAACCCAAAGCTTGAACAAGCTAGTGCACAACTTGAGCTAGGGCACAGATTTGAAACACCATGATAGATTTGAAACACCATTAGCGTGTAGATCATAAAAGATTTGGAGAATTTGATTGCAAGATTCATCTTCCAAGTGTCGTCCTTCCATGTTCTTGTTTCGTATTATGTCAATTTTGCAAGTTAATCTTTGTTTTGAAAAAGGATTAGTTTGTTAAATCTTTTCCATTCCATAGTCTGTGATAATAGTTTATTTTGAAGGTTTCATTTCTTGTTTCAAGTGTGATTTGTTCATCATAACTTTTTTTGTTAGTTGTTTTCTCTTGTCTAAACCCGAGCTTACCAATATACGGATTTTCTTGTAATAGCCTTTTCATGTTAGGGTTTGTAAGGAGTGCCTATGCATCATTGATCTTTCATTGTTCTTGGCATTTATAACCTTGCAATATGGCATCTATTATATTTGTAGTATGATGTCATCTCTTGGTCTAAATTAGAACCCTCAGTATCAATTGATGCCACCCAATCTATTTTCTAGTTTACCCAATCAACACTGCAATTATCTAATAAGGGTATAACAAAAGCATCTCTTTCTTCTGAAGTCTGATAACAAGAAATTTCAAGGTAAGTGTTTTCTGCTTACTTTTCCACATAAGACACAAAAGGCACATGGAAGATAAATTCAATATCCGCAAATTTTATTTCCTCGCATATCAGAAAACTGATGTATAATAACTAGAAATAAATATTACTTTTCAAAACATGCTCTTCAATTTTTTGACACCATACATTTCTTCTAATTTGCATGCCAAATGGTTTGTATTGATCTCTAAATTCGGTCTTATGGTACATATGTGTGTTAACCAACATCTCAATTTATTCTAATTGTGTTGATAAGACAATTCAAACTAAAACATAGATCCATATTATTTTGAGTGATTGAATTTGATTCCCTATTGATTGTTTATTTTTAAGTGTTCACTAGGTCAACTGAAGCATCTATGTTTGGTCAATATAGTTCCTATGCCTTGCAGTTTGTACTTGTAAAAAATCTAAACTTATTTTGTGAATTCTCAATCTATTAGAAAGCAAGTTCTGAAATTGAGCTTTAAGTTCTAGTTTTTCATATTTTTGTTTATTTTTGTTGTCTATGTTTTAACTTGATGTGCAAGATTTTGGTGTCCTTTCAAAACTCTCATTAGATTCATAGTCTCATTCAAAAATGTTTATCTTGTAAGAAATAGAGACTCTAATTTGAAAGAAACCAAAAGCAAAATTCAAATTGAAACGTTCGCTGAGAGTATAGTACAATTTTGTCTCAAATCTGCTTATTAGAGTAGCAATTATGCTTTATGTCTCTATTGTTGGACACTTGGTTGTAATTTTGCACACTTGAATATTCCTACTATGCATTTGATTGACTATCTACACACTTGGTGTAGTTTGTTGTGCACTTGGGTACTAAAACTACACTTGGATGAGTTATTGGGCTCTTGGTTGATCTCTTGTGCACTTGGCTAGTAAAAACATGATTTTGTTTGAAATTATCATTTCTATGTTTTCAATTTTTTGATTTCTTGTAGAAAAGAGTATTTCTATGTTACTGATGATTTGTGTAGAACCTTGGAAATTGTGGGATAAAGAGCTTTCATTGAAACTACTATTGAGTTTCTTGCAGGACACTTGATGAAGAAATTATGTTCTCAAAACATTATGGTTTCTTTGATTAGAATAGAGAACATTTATTTTCTAATGGTTAATAAACTTTGTTGTCTCAATTATTTAGTGTGCTTGCACATCATAGGGTGGGCCTACTGCTACATGAAGTATCCTTTCCACTTTCCTACGAGATCCTTGGTATAAGATAAAAGTGATAGAAATGCCCATTTTTATTTTTATGCAGGGTCTTCCTTGTGGAAAAAAGTAATCACCCAAGAGAGTCACCCAAGCGGTAACACGCCAAGGTCAAGCTTCATTCAAACTTCTATATAAAAAACATGGCTATGATTAAAGTCATAATCAACCTGTGTAGATATGTCATACTAATGGAAGTATCCCTTAGTATTTGTGTAATGTGTAAACCACATAGTAAGTCATAAAACCACTTAATTATTTTTATCAGTTAAGTATCCCTTAGAAACTTTTGTCATGGCGTGCTTATTTTTCAAATAGGTGAAAGTTTACATCTATTTGTGGCTCTATGATATCTAGTGTTGTCATGACCATACATATCAGTACGATTGCAACTTTTCATGGCGTGCTTATTTTTCAAATAGGTGAAAGTTTCCATCTATTTGTGGCTCTATGATATCTAGTGTTGTCATGACCAGACATATCAGTAAGATTGCAACTTATTAATTTATGAAGAGAATTGATCATCATTGTTTTCTTCTTCCCCTTTGCGGGGCCTTCCTAGATTTTAATATTTTTTTAATTTCTTTCCTCCCTTTTCCATTTTTGCAAATCTTATCTTCTAGAAAAAGTACCTTTTCTCAAACTCACCTAAATTGGCACCCATGGGCACCAAATTCTCTCTTTAGAAGTACTCCCATAAGTTTTCTATATTTAGAAAGAGTGATCCGAAATGCAGGTAAGCAGAAGAAAGACAACTGGGAAAAGCTCATGTCTTGGAAGGGTCCCCCAAAAAAGAAGCAAAAAATTTCAAGAAAAGATTAATGGCATCCATATCCTAGCTTCATTCATCACCCATGTCAACAAGGAGATACAAAATCCATAAACGTGCATAATTCTTCATTGATTCAGATTATGTGTAAGGCAGTGAAGGTTTTGGATGAGGTAGAAGTGTCTAATCCTTTCCATATCCCATAAAATGTCTTTTAGTGCAACTATGCCATAAGTATGGCTGTGCCCCATAAATAGAATTGCATATACCATTTTTTCACACTATCCTGTTTATATCTAAATTTATCAATTTGATGCTTAAGAACAACTTTGAAGATATCACTAACTTGATATGTGAGAATGTTCTTCAAGTTGTTAATGTAATTGGGCTGGTCAAGTTGTTAATGATAACCATTCATGATTAAGCTCACCAAAATAATCATAAATGATTATTTTGGCATACAACATAATTATAATTTGTTATGAAGGGTGGCTGATTACTAATGAAATTTCATCAATGATGGCTGATTATTAATGTTGACATTATTGTTTTTGCAACTTTGCATTCTAACCAATTATGAACTTAAAAACCTTAATCACATTAAAATACTAAATCCAAATTATGGTGGAGGAAAAATATTAGGAAAGATGATTTGGGAAGGAATGTGCAAATTGGTTGGCCTAATCTAGTGAGCATGATTTGTGTTTATTTGTAAATCTTGTATAATTTTGTAATATTTTATTATTTTTTATTACATACAAGATACTACTAATGCTTGTATGTTTACATTTTGTATATTTATAGCCCGAATAATTGCCTGTGAAGAAAGTCCACACTTGGCAATATGAACCCAGAAAAAAATAATGAGACAATTGCTAGATTGTGGTCTCAATTCCAAAGAAAAGTTGATAAATGTAATTGTCCTTGAAAAAAGTGTAAGGGCTTAAAGAATCAAAGAATTCTAATCACAACAAACCAGAGTCATTGTAGGCAACATGGTCACGTTGAAGGGGGGTATGATTTTCATCGATTGGTGAATGTGGATTTCCAACTAGAGGAACATGGAGGTGTGAATATCCAAGCCGAGGATAACACTCTCATGGAAGAAGATGATCTTGTGGTAGAGAACACAATTGAAGACGATGGTATTGGCGTAGCTGATAATGTGCCAGAGGACATGATTGAAGAAGATGGTATTGGCATAGCTAATCATGATGATGGTACTAGCACATCTGATAGTGACGATGAAGATGGTCTTGATATATCTATACTTGTGAAGGCATGCAAGCCCCTATACCAAGGCTCCCAAACAACTCTTCTCTCCGCTATAGTGTTGTTGGTGAACTTGCAGGTTATGAATGGTTTATCCAATGTAGCAATGTCACGTATGCTAAGGTATGCCATTTTTGTCATCTTCAATGTTAGCATAACATTACTATTTATTATATTAACAATTCATATTCGTTGGTGTAGGTTGATAGGTGAGTTTTTGGTACCACCATCAAACATTCTACCTCATTCGTACTGAGAATTATCTACCATTATGAATAAAATTGGAATGAAGTATCAGACAATACATGCATGTCCCAATGATCACATTCTATATCATTAACAACATGAATTTTCAACAAAATGCCTTGATTGTCATATTAGTAGATATCGGTAAGATCAAATAACATAATAGTTTCCTCACAAGGTTCTTTGGTACATTCCCATTATTCCACGTCTTCAACAATTATTCAGGTGCACTAGCTTGGCACAATTTATGGATTACCATGCACGCAATAGAAGTCAAGATGACATTATGCGAATGCCTGCAGATGGTTATGCATTTAAAGACATAGAAACAACATGGCCACACTTTAATGAAGAACTTCGTAATCTCAAACTTTCATTGGCAGTGGACAGTGTTAATCCATTTGGAGATATGAGATCTGTTTACTCAGTGTGGCCTATTTTTGTTATTAACAATAACATTTCTCCTTGGATGTCCATAAAAAGGGAGCACATAATGTTGTCAATGATTGTACCAGGTATTTTTACATTTAATAGTTATCTAAATTAATTTATAAACACTGCATCAAAATAGCCATAATAATTATGTAATGTATTTGTTCATTCAACTAGGTAAGTACCAAGTTAAATATATGAACGTGTATATTGAGCCCCTTATTGATGAGTTGTTGAAGTTATGGAATGGGGTCACTATGTATGACATCTCTAGACACATAAGACAGACAATTTTAGTTCCATGCAATGGTTGTATGGACAATGCATGATGCCCCTGGGCTAACTCATTTTTGTGGTATGTTATGTATTGTTAAGGTCACATATTTTTGGTATGTTATAGTGCTTACACATTATTGTTGTATGTTTAAGTTGCGCATGATAATTGTACATGATCCAATTGTACGGTATTTTTCAGGTCTTTAGACAAAGGGTTAATTCACATGTTCAGTTTGTGGTTCAAAGATGAAATCTCGTCATTCAAGAAGTTTAGGAAAGCAGGTGTTCGATGAGTTTAGGCATTTTCTCCACAATAATCATAAGTATCAAATTATTGAAAAACATCTTTTTAATGGGAAAGAAGAGATAACATCAAGACCACGAAGAATGACACATCGTCTATGGAAGTTGGAATACAATAGACTAAATTGTCGAGGTAATGTCATTCCATCTGATATTTTTGTTTGAAATTTATATTTTGATATTGTCTTATATTTACTAATAATGTAATTGATGCTCATGAAGGTCGTCAAGGCGTCAATGACCAACTTCCTAGAGGAATAAAAAGTTATCCTAGTCAATTTAGTAGGTTGGCGTATTAAAAAGATCTCCCAATCATGCATTTGTTAGATGCTATTCATATTGGAAAGAATGTAACAGAGACACTATGGAAAATATTGGATGGAAGGCGTGACAAAGAAAAAATTGCCAAAAATTGTAATGACATTCATGAATCCAATCATGCACTAAAAATTTTCATTGAATCAAATAGCAATGGAGACTGCATAAATACGAGTTCCCTTCCTTGGTTATTAACTGAGCAACAAAGTGATGCATTAAAAGAAGTCATTAAAAAAAAATTCCAACAGGATTTGCTGCAAATATAAGCAGTCTTGTATCAAAGAAAGGTGATTTTGGGCCAGGGTTGAAAACACTTGATTGACATACCTTTGTCAAGGTAAGTCATGTTCTCTATTTACAATATATTTGTAAAATTGCATGTACTTTTTATTGTATTATTTTACAATATATTGAAAAGATCATGTTTTAATTATTGCAGTACGTCCTACCTCTATCCCTCCCACACTAGTTTGACAGTAGTGTTAAAAAAGTTATATACTATCTTGAAAAATACATGAGGTTAGAAGTGTTATTTCTTAGACTTGTACAGATATTATATTTATGACTTGCTTTACTTTTTATGTAATTTATTGTATATTTTTTTTTCTAGAATCTTGTTTATATGTTCTTGCGAGTTGAATCTCTTTTAGGTGGTTATCATCTAAAGAAATTGATAAAAAAAGATATAAAATATTGGAAGAGAAAAATTCTCCAGCTTATGTGTGAAATGCAAAAGTGTCTACCTCCAAATTTTTTCAATGCTTAAGAGCACTACCTCATACATCAAGTTGAGGAGATTGAATTTTATGGACCTGTACAAACTAGGTCAATGTGGATGGTTGAGAGGCACTTGAAATTTATGAAGGGCTTGGTCGACAAAGAGCACGTCCTAAGGGTTCTATGATGGAGGGATATATGGTATACTAGACCATGGTGTACATTAGTGAATATCTTCCCAAGTTTGTAGCAAATATCCGTGTAGATCGTATTTGGGATCCCAACTCTATTAACAAATTCAAAGGGGAGTACTTGATGGGGAAAGGTAGATTGAAGAAAGTGAGAGGTAATTATATGATGTTATTGTAGTTTATTAATTTTTGTGAATCTTCAATATAAGTTGTTTCTAAGCGGTCTATTTTTTTTCTTTACAATTGGTCGTGAGTGGGATGCACTACATTTGTATATTGCAAACAATCTTGATTGGATGATGGTATGGATTCAACAATCTCAAGAAAATGGTGGCTCATTAACATGGGATGGTGTTGCATCATTGGTTAAAGAAGCTCATCGTAATGGAGATCCCAATGTTACGCCAATGGTACTTGATTTAGCATATAGTTTAAAAGGTAGAAAGGTACATATAAGTTTACTAACCATGAACCATAAGTTTAATATCAACTCACGAATTTTTGCAAATAATCTTGACATGTTTGAATAATTGCAGATCAAACACCACAAAGCTATGTACTACCATGACCGTAAATTTCGCATAAAAAATTTAGACGACATGAAGAAAACTTGTGATTCTTGGATAAGTATAGTCTTTGAGGTCCCTAATATTTCAGCTAGAAATGACATACATCCTCAACAATCTGAAAATTGATACTATGACATTTTGGATGATATACTTAAGTGCAACTTTAATTTATTCAAATTAGTTCTATTTGTCGTCAAATAGTACAAGCTACGGCAGAATCAAAATAATCCTGATAGGACTGTTATTGAACATGATAGTAGATTTACAATGATTAATACAAGGTCATTTGAGCTAGTTGGAGATGAGCCGTATGTTTTTCCAAGCCAATGTGAGCTAGTGTTTTACTTTTGCGTTCCACATAAAATGGGTTGGTTATTTATTGTTAGACATGATACAAGAGGAAGGTCGATAAAGTATAATGTGATGGAAGAAGAAGATATTGAAGAATCAGAATATGAAGTAAATGAAGATCATGAATGATTGTTACACAATGAAGAAGAAGAAGAAAATGATGATGATTCTGATGATGCTGACGATGATGGTGATGATGATGACGATCATGATCATGGTGATGAAGATGGTGTTGATCAAGGCGATGATGGTCATGATGATGATGGTCATGATAATGTTGATGAAGATGATGATGATGGTGATGAAGATGGTGGTGTTCTTGTTCATGATGATGATGACAACGATGACAATGATCAAGGTAACAAGTACAATGATGGTGATGATGAAGATAGTCATGATGATGAAATGGATGAAGAGGATGATCAATAACATGATCAATGAAATGTATGTCAAGGTATGATCAATGTCACGTATGAGGTATTGATTTATTCATAGAATTTTGTTTGACTTGTATGTTTTTATAATTAAGTTATTATGTGTTGAACTCTAATGTCATGGAGTATATTTTGCATCATGTAAATTTTATCTTCTATGTAATTTGTAGCTTACATATCATGTATTTTTTAGCTAACTTAAGATAAATGATTTACATATGCATGAAATTTAACGCCTTTGACATGGATCAACAGGTATAATTTATTATTTGGTTTCCTTCTCTTCAGTCAGCGAAATATATAGATCCTACTATGTCTCTCATTTGATGGATTGCAGGTATCACCAAATAGGTATTTGTCTGATCTGTCTTCCTCAAGTGAGGAAAATGCGGGAATAGAAGACAAAAGTGAGACATCTAGTAGGTCTAAAATAGGGAGATCAACTAGAGGCCAAAAGATTAGAAGAAAATTCAATAAATGAATGCAATTTTTCCTTGCTGAGGGGGGTTCATGTTCTTATGATAATGAGACCAAAGGTTACAGAAAGGTTCCCTTAAGGTACACACATGTTCAGAAAGAATGGGTACACAAGGAACTACCTCCAGTTAACACTGATTTTTCTATTAACAAAAGGATATATCGCATAACACCATCTTCATTACATGGCTTGGGATTATTTTACATTTTTGGAATAAAGGTCAGTTATAGTCAAGTTGTTTAATTGATGGAGTATGTAGGACCTTGTTACAATTACAATAATTGGATGCGGATTGTGCAATATAAAAAAGCAAATTGTGAGAAAATTATATACAATGCAAAGAAAATGATCAAACTAAAAGGCTCGCTATGTATATTGATGGAAGGCCAAAATCAACAGGGAATATTGTAGGTTTTATAAATAGTTCTAGACCTATGTCAACTAATAAGCAGCCAAATTGTATATTCAAGACACATGAGGGAAATCATGTATTTGTATGTGCGATAAAATCAAAAAGTACAGGGGAAGAGCTTCTGATAGATTACAATTTGAATTGTGTAGATACAAAAAATTTTCCTATCATGGGACTAGTAAGTATAACATTTAAACCAATTGCCTCCAATTAATATTGACTCCAATATACAATGTACTATTTTATTAATAAATTTTTTTTTGGTAAGTTTATTACTTTCATTTCGCTGTTGATTGCTAAGAATTACTAATCTTTGTCACAGGGAAACATGGATCCACCACAAGACACAGGTGGGGATGTTCCTCACACACCTTCTTCATCAAAGGTAAACCTTAATTAGTGTAATTCTACAAATTATATAGAAACTAATTATTATGTTCTTTTCTTTATGGCTTTGGAATTATTTTGATAGAATTTTACTAATATTGATGTCACAACTTGATACTTATTGACAGGGAAAAGAACAAATGATAACAGATCAATTGTGATCTGAAATTGAGGCAACATTTTTAGGTGACATTGCATGTAGTGCTAACCCTGTCTTCATGGCTACTTAGATTCAAAATAATTATACTAATGAAATTCTTAACCTTGTGATGATTCCAAACAAAACTTAGGAGACAGAGGCACTCAAAGATGAATAGATACATAGAGTCAATTGTATGAATGTAAGTAGTAATTAATCTTAAGCAATAATTAAAGTTCAATAGATGTTTATATTTTATACTATCTTAAGGATCATGATCTAAAATATGATGTGTTCTTCTTACATGATTTTATGACACCTGTGAATTGTGGTCAATATGGTGAGGGTTGTAGCGCACAACCTTCATGTAAATAATCCTTAAACCTTTAACCATTCATTTAACATTTGTATGCATTATTGACTCAACTTATGTTTGGGATGCTTCTAGTACCCCATTTAATATTTATCCATTGAAAATATCTTTGCTAACAATGTATTCTTCAGCTCATGATGAAGTGCAGACACCTCCTTCAATCAACAACCCGATATTGCCGACTGCATTGTCCGCAACAATGAGCTTGTAGACATCTTCCTTTGTACCAGCTACAAATGGTAAAACCTTGTTTTCCTATATTTTGTTATGTGCTAATTAGGAATTGATTATTTTTCTTGTGTGAATTTTATACACATGGACCTATTTTGTGCACTAATTGATACACCTATACCTGGTACAAGATCAGAGACCAGTACTAGAGAAGCTCAACCATTTCCTGGATCAGCTTATGTTACTAGTACTAGTTCGTTTGCGGGGTCATTGTTGTTGAACAAGAAAAATATGTTTCCGTTAAAAGTACCAAAGCTTCCAGGTGCTTTAAAATTGTTATTATTTATAGTATAATTATAGTTTACTTATACATAACTCATTTTGGACTGATAATCCCATGATGTTTTTGCAGGAAATGATGGTTTTTATGATACTCTTTTTGAAATGACATTGAAGCTATTTGGGCCCACCATACGTAAAAGGTACCTAGATTCATAATATTGGTACAATATTTTTCTTAACTTCCATTTATTGTACTATATTAAAGTTATGATATCTAACAATTTTGTTTTTTCAAAAAAGGTGGAATGATAAGGATGCTGACTTAAAAAATCAGCTCAGAGAACCTCTTTGGAAATAAAACTTCTGACAGTGCCTCGATTCTTAAAAAAGCATCCAAACATATAAAGACTATGAGGGACCAATATAGAAGGGCTCTAAAGGATAACCCAAAGTACGAGCGTCCTCCTATGATTCCATCGATGGAGTGGAATGAAATAATGGAAGATGCAAAAGAGAAAAGGCTAAAGGGTAGAGGAATTCAACTAGAAGATGACAAAACAAGGTATGATGTGATAGTATTAAGTAGAATGTAATCACACACTAATTAGTGATCTTTGTAAATATATAGGAAAACAAGGTTTTACCATTTGTAGCTAGTATAAAGGAAGATGTCTGCAAATGGTGGCTATATGAAACTTGGCTCAGGTGGCTATATGAAACTTCACTCTCGACTTGTAAGTAGCAACATTGGAATTTCATATCAATTTTTTGTATATAAGGTTGCAAACAATTTTGATTAATCAAATCATACATGCAAAATAGACAGTATTAAACAAAAAATATAGGGCACAAAATTCAATGTAGAGCCCACAGATGAAGAAAAAAGAGTATCCTTGAAGGAAGGCTATAAAGTCATGGCTGCAGGCCTATGCCAAGAGTCCGAAAGACATAATGAAGAATCTGCTACACCAGATGAGACATAGGTAAATTGGTCAAATGAAAAGTAAATCAAATTGAATAGTTAATTTCAAACATAAATGGACTATTTCATGATAACAATGCGTAAGACATATCACTACAGCCTTCAAATTCTATCACAAAACCTGGACGTGACGAAGAAAATGATGTGAATCACAGTGGTGGAGGTATTAATTTGCTATTGGAAATAAATTACATAATTATTAATAGAATTTAACATCTTTAATTGCAATTGGTCGTGTAACCTTTTTTTGAATATTTTAGAGCATGTTGAGGTGGTGGAAGATCAAAATGTTATTGTACATGATGTGGCATTGTCAGGTAAAGAAAAATGTATGTTATGTTCTACTGGTTAATGAAATACATGTAATAGTAAAAAAAAGTATGTGAATTTAACCTATTTACTTGTTATTGGAGCAGAGCCCCCTTTAGTGCAGCAGCCTCATGCTCCTCAAAACATGAGGAAACATCATAATTTGAGATCACAACAAGGTATTGAGGAAGATATTGATGCTCCTGGAAGCCTTTTCCTTAAGAAAACTAAGAAAAACCAAAAAAGAAATGATTTCTTAAAAATGCTCTTTGATAAAATTTGTTTGATTAACATTGTTCGATAATGAAAGAACGTGTTTTAAGTAATTATCTATGAATGTTGCGTATTAATATTGAATTTTTGTCATGTTAATGAATATTTTTGGGTGTTAATGAATTCCTTATTATTGTTGCGTATTAATGAATGTTATATCATATTAATGAATATTATGTGATTGTATTGATTGAATGTTATAGTTCATAAATGGATGAATGAAGTGTTTAGATTGATGTTAGGGGGAGGGAGGGAGGGTGAGGCTAGATGAGCTTCCACCTTCATGTGGTTGGCCTTGTTAAGTACATAATAATAAAGTATTCTCGAAACCAAGTGAAGCTCAAACTAACATACCTTCATTATTTAATCAATTTCATTCGATCTAGGTCTTTGCTCATAAGTGCATTTTAAATGTGTCATTGTCAGGCAACTATCAAATAAAAAAATGGGATGGTCAATAGTCAACTTGTCTGGCATGATTCAGCTTCATTTTGTGTAAGTATTATCTTCTTGAATGCGTCAACCTCTCTTGGCCTAATCTGGATTATTTCATTGGTTTGTATTTTTGAGTAGGTGAAGTGTTAAATCAGTTCCTTTGGACTCCCATTTCCTCACACAGAGTAGTAATATATGTTAACAATATGT
>MU227643.1:1298882-1334751 GCA_018584345.1 Thuja plicata
ATTCATCTTGAAACAATATAACAATAAATTGGGATAAAGACACCCTACTTGCCAAGGCACAAAACATCCCAATATTTTCTTAAGAAAGAAGCATTCAGATAGTCATAGCATACATCTATATGTACCTCAGACGTAAACTAAATATAATGGAAATATGTACATCTAATATACTACTTGTTTCTGGATTCTTTGAAACAACGTCATCTAATACTTCAAGAAAGGATGCAACAGTGAAATTATTTGCACATCAATTTCATCCATAAATACAAGACATATCATTTTGAATAAAACACACATTGGCATCAATCTTTACTCCCAGAATGATACATGAAATTACTACAAATTTACAATATTGCATTTTTATGCACTTAGTATCTATCGAGCACTCTCAAATGAAAAATCAAAATAAAGAAATATTAAGACGGAAAATAATTGTAACAACTTACATTTCTGAGGATCAATCCCAAACTGCGACAAAAAGGGACATTACATAGGAATATTATTTTCTTCTCATATCACAACTAATGACAGTGTATTGATTATTTGTTCTACATATTTTTGATGAAACAGAGGGGAGGTGAAGGCCTATTGAGCCAAGTGTATGCCAATGCAATGCAAAATATTGTCAATGATGAGATAAAGTATCTATATTATTCTCATTCTTTTTTGTTGTTTTCATGATATTCCAGTGATAATGATTGGGTGGTTCTTTCTGATTGTTGTTCCATTTGAAGATTTGTTATAAGCTGGTCGTTGAAATCTCCTTGCTGAAAAATGGAATAAGATTTCAAATATGTGCAATGTTTTCTTTAAACAAATGACAGATAACATGCACAATCTCAATCTCCTATTATAAAACCAAACTAACCAACAATAACAACCGAGTACAAAACCATATTAGAAAGCTACCCAATCCTACTCTAATCACTCAAGTTAACTTATAGATGTACTTTGGTATTATAACTTTTAGGGAAGTCAACTTATAGATCTACTTTGGTATTATAATATCAAACCATTCCATGAAAGTCTAAACAGATGGCAGATAACTTGCACACAAGCATAAATCCCTCAAACAAATCTTGCTAATTAAGTTGAATCACATGGTGCAAGTATGGGTGACTATAACTCAAAGCTACCCAAGTAGATACAAATGAAAAACTTTAAATAATAAAAGAGTAGTTAGCACCTTTCTAGTTCCAACAACTATCACAGGTTGTTTAGTCTAGTGGGGGCCCCTAGGGAATGAGATTTGACACTTCCCTCCTTTGTATGACAGCCTAAATCTCAATATGTTCATTCCCACCTTTCCCATCTATTGTTTTCTATTCTCATTATTTTTGTTGTTTTCATGATATTCTAGTGATAATGATTGGGTGGTCCTTTCTGATTGTTGTTCGATTTGAAGATTTATTATAAGTTGGTCGTTGAAATCTCCTTGCTGACAAATGGAATGAGATTTCAGATATGTGCAATTTGATTACGGTATGTGCTGCTGGAGCTACATTTGAAGTAACAATAGATGGGAAAGGTGGGCATGCAACATTTCCACACATGAATACATACCCAATTGTTGCTACATTATTTATAATTTTGAGTTTGTAGGAGATTATTTCTCAAGAAACAGATCCCCTTCATAGCCAGTTAATACTAATTCAAGTATAACTGAGCATAACATTGACATTTGATGAATAACTTAAATGCCCCTTACATTTTTAGTGTAGATGAGTAGTTTTTCATGGTGAATTTTGTTTTGGTGGAATTTATTATCTAGTATAACTGTAAGTTTGTTTTAGTAGTATTTGTTGTTGAATCATAGTTCTGGCTTGTACTTGTACATAGTAATTTTAAACTGTTACATATGGTGGTATTCATCTAATCATTTAAATGTCCTCAAGTAAATAAATATCTAGAACTTAGGAAAATGAATTTATTCTTTGGTGTGATTATGATATTTTCAATGTCTGTTTGGAATCTAAACCTGCCTTCATTAACAACACATTATTAGTTGGTATTAAAGCCATGATTCAATATTTAATTGTCCAAATTATAGTCTTTAGGATGCTTTGAAGCCCAGTTTGAGCATGAGTCTTTCTCTACACCACTTTGAGTTGTTGAGACTGGAATAATAGTTATATATACTCCCAGAATAGCAGTTGTTGATTCATTACCGATTTCTACTGAGGAAACAAGGCAAGAAGAAAAATTCCAAATACTATACATCTCCAAAAACCAAGAACACCAAACAATAAGCCATCAAATGTATGCATAAAAATTAAACCCTTCACACCCCCTTATTTTCCCTTTGTTTGCAAGCATGCCCACTGTTGGTTTGCACACCTGTACAATGCCAATTACTCCCCTTAAGCCTCCTTACGCTTGCTAGTAGTTTGTAGAGTCTGCCAATGATGGGAGATGGATTCCATTATTGAACCCCCTAGGATGTCTGGTCATGTAAATAGAACTGCTATAGAACACTAAAATGTTGTAATCACTTCTCACTTAAAGTCTCCTATTATCATGTAAAGCATATAAGCCTGCTATACCTTACCCATATCACAACGATATAGCCTCAACACTACCATTTCTATTTTCAAAGCTTCAAATTCCTTGTTCTTTTCCTCTTGTTGCATTAGGGAGGGTGTGAAATATTCTCTTTCAACATGCTTTTCCATTAGACTCTTCGTCACTCAGATTGATTCCGTGTCCTTCGCTATTTCCATGTCTTCAAATTGTTTAGTTATGAATAGCCTTTTTAAGCAAGCAAAGGCACAAATTTGTAAAAAAATCTCCCCTTGTTGCTAAAATATAATCCTCTTTCTCCCAACACACCTAACACATATCCTAAATGCACCTTAGAATCACCAATTAGAGATTCTCTTTTACTCCTACCAAGTTGATTGAGAACCTTGTACCTTTATCTTTTACTTCTACGAACCCAATTGCAACTCACCATACCTGTCCTCACTTAAAAAAGCCTTCACGCAAATAGGATAAACAAAGAAAGAATGTCACTAAAGCATCACTAACGTAGCATACTTGCAATGTGCTCTCACCATGCTAATAAGGCCTCCTTCATGTGTGATCATAATTCTTTCATTACTATTTTCTACTGCCAATTGTGAATTGTTAATGGTCCAAACGAATTTTTCTATTAGGTGTGCTGCTTTGACAACATTTGGTTAGATGTTTGAGGCATACCCTGGAAAACTTTATCTTTGCATTAAATATTCATTGGTACCAGTATTATAACTTTCTTAGGGTGATGCGTGGATCATTGTGAATGGTGCTATCAGATTCTTTTATCAGATGTGGTGCTTCGATAATTGATTTGTCTTGGATTTGCCAAACCACATTTTCAAATCATATTCGACTTGGACTAATTCATGGCAATTTTTTTTCTGAAAATGTCTGTCTTACAGAAAGGTTTCTAAGGAAAAAACATTTTTAAAAAAATATTCTCCATAACCCATGAAATGGTTCATGATCACTAAATATTTGTTAATATCTAATGCATGGTATCATCATATGAAATTCAAATTAGCTTTGATCATCTAAATTCTAGACATGGTTGCAATTCTGCTTTATAAAGGTGCCTTGCAGTTAGTTTTTCAAGGATGAAGGGTTGTGACTCTCTTGAAAGGTTTTAATAAGTAAATGTTGTGACTCCTGTCACAAAGATATAAATAGGAGGGAGAGTCATTTGTTGAAGGCATGGAAGAAGGGATCATCATAAGGAAGGTAACCATAGTAAGTTTTGTTCCAAGATATAAGACAGTTGTGATCTACATAAAGGGAGCATAGGAATTAAGGAAGGATTAATGGAAGAAGGATCAATATGGATCGGGATTGGAAACTGTTGTGGGTCCACAAAACGCACCCCATTTTTTCAGTCCTCGAACAATGGGGACCCCCTTATTTTGTATTTTTTGGCCTTCTCATGTCTACCCCTTCTTGGTCCCCAGTAGTTCAGTCTCATTGAAGGATTGTCAGCTTATTAAACAAAGAGAAGACACCTTTTTTGACCTTTCGGAGGACCAGAGTCCCCAAAATACTGAAATGGCCGAAAGGCTAAAATTTGGCCCTTTCAGTGTTTTAGTCTCCGAAAAAACCAAAAGGCCGAAGATGTCTACCTCTGGACTTTCGGTGTTTCGGCCACTGAAATACCGAAAGCACTGATGTACCACTCACAAGTTATAAGTTGGCAAAAGGCCCTAATTCAGTCACTTGAATTTCTTTCATCTTCGACATCTTGAGAGCTCATGAATTCAAAAATTTTGCCCTTGCTCCTTGTTGCTGATCGCCCCACGCCTTTGAGCTTTGTTGTGTCTTCCTCCTCTGCTCCTAGCTCATTCGAGGTAGGTTCCTTCCTCGCTGCTTAGCGCTTTCTTTCTCTTCTTGGTTTAGGTTAGGGTTTTTTGCACCTAGTGCTTGTCCAGCCCAGTTCGTGCTGACTTCCCCTCCTCCCTAGTCTCCTAGGTCCTTTTGCATGCCTTCAAACTTGGCAAGGGAGTCCCTCCTTGTCAGGTCGAGTCGGGTCTTTCCTTTTTTTCTAGGTTAGGGTTAAATTTCAATTTTTTGGTTGTAACCCTTGTCATAGGTTTTCGGCCTCCGAAACGACGAAAACAATGTTTGGTCTTTCACCCAGGTTTCCCTCAGAGATTAGGCCTTTTTGACATTTCAGACCTCTGAAAGGTCCAAAACGCCAACAAGTCTGAATCACCAAAAGTGTTGGATTTTGGACTTTCAGAGTTTGTGACCCATTTCAAACTTTTGGCGTTTGCAAAAACTTTCAGGTTTTTGCATGCCAAAAAGTAAGACAAAGCTTGCTTGTCAACGATTGCCTTTTTTTCACTTTCGACCTTTTCGGTCTCCGAACCAATTTTTGATGCCTAAAACCCTGAAAGGGCTGAAAGTGAGAAATTTGCATTTTTGGCTACTTAAAGAGCTGTTTACCTCTATTTTCTTAGATTAATCAGTTTTCTTTTAGTTTCCTCTTAAATAAGATACTGATACTTGCATACTCCTTGTAGGGATGCTTGAACAGAAGACAATGTCTCCGATGAAATACCAATACAAGGGGAATCCCCCAGCTTCAACGGTTGGGAACAAACACATTTAAATCATCGACACTAACATCGGGAATGTAGACTGGGATCAGTTCTTGGTACAATGCTCCCAGCCAGCAGGGAGACCCGAGGATTGCACTGCACTAGTCCTATATGGCTTGGTGAATGTAGCAGCCCACCCTATAGCTGTCTCATCATTAGAGTTGATTATAACCCTGGCCAATCATTAAAACTCAGATGAAAGAGTAGTTTGAAATACGAAGAAACAGGTGGTACTCGACATAAGGCCAGATATCATAGAGGAGGTCTTCCACCTCCATAAAGGTATACATGAGTTTTATAACTTCTACATTGGAAAGGGGCTCCAGTGGTTCAAAAAAAAAGAAAAGGAACCCCATGAGATTGTAAATAATGACTACCTCAAGCAACCTCTCCCAAATAACAAGTTGAATAGGATAGACCTCCGATGAGGATACTTAAAAGATGATATCCAAGCGGCTGTAACATTGATAAGCTAAGTTTATGCACTACCTCAGTCCATCGAACTTGAACCCTGGATGATCTTACTAATAGAAAGGATTAGAGGCCGTAAAGAAAGGTTCGACTAGGGTTCCATCATCAGTGATAAGTTGGATGAGTAATTGACTGGAGTAAAGCATAACCCCAAGTTCTATATGAGCATCTACATACTGTACCTATTGGCAGCACGGGCAGACTAACCAGGTATTTCCAAGAGGGGAAGCATAAATGATCCAAATGCTTGACCCCACACTGTATACCCCCAGTTAATGAAGAGGGAAAATATGCAAGAGGATTTCCCTGATTATATGATAGTCAATGATGCTTTCATATTTGCGATCATCTAATCCATTGAGGGTGATTTTGCAAAAAGGATGTCAGAAGAGGCAGATGCTAAGGTAAGGGCCATCGGGGCCTATAATATACAATTTAAAATATTTACTTACATTCAGGTAGTAGGATCGACCTTAAAACACAAGAAGCTGCCCAGGTATCCGTTCGGCTAGATAATCATTTTGGAGATTGTAAGGTAGCTTGCAGATGCCTACGAACATATAAAGCACAAGAAGAAGCATTGTTGGGATTTTTCTATCTCACTGGGCCCATATACCCTACAAGATATGAAGGTCTGTAAATCCTTGGCCTTCAAATGGGATGATTTCCCCCTAAAACTTTACAAGATAGTATGGGCTCACTTTGACCCCATAGGAAAGTACAACCATATTATTGGCAAGTTCTACATTCATGAACCAAGCTTCAAAGATCACTGGATGAACTATATAGATGTTCATGAGGTCAAAATCTAGGATTATTGTAGAATGTTTCTTGCCTTGGAAAAGGAATTCTTCAAGATCCCAATTCCCCCAAAAGTTTGGGAGTATGATTTGGATGAGGTCCTAGAAGCAATTTATACAAATGAAAATATATATGACAGGCCCATCATGAACGAGGAGATTGAAAAGGATGAAAATGATGATATTGATTTCTGGGAAAGGCATGTGATGAGAACAATGGAGAAATGGATTAAGAGGCCCTAAAAGATGAGCCCAATACCTATGAAAACATTGATGGAGCCACCTAAGAAATTAGATAAACAACAAGGGGAGAAGTCTACCATCCCCAAGTAGAAAAGGCACCGCATCAGAAGCCAAGGATGGCATATGGTCATGAATGAATAGTGGAATATAGTTCTAATCCAAGGCATAAAAAGAAAAGGATGATAGGGAAGATAGAACCTCTAGTAGGGGTATCACAAGATCCAACAAATGAAGGTCCATCCACCTCTGGCCAATCTCCTCCGACCATCGAGAAGGTGAAGACAACATATAAGAGGAAGAGAACCTCTGTATCTCCATGAATGGAAACTATGCAAGAGGATCTAGAAGAAGAAGAAGAGGCACATCTAACCAGGAGGACTAGGTCCCAGAGAAGGAAGGAGAAAGAGACTACCAGGAAAAATCAAGAGGACCCAAAAGAACAAGATAATCCCTTTGATGCCTTAGGGTCAGATGAGTTCCAAATGTATGACTTTGAAGGTCTAGAAGGATTTTCAGATTAAGGGTAGGATACACCAGGGTATGATACAGGAGCTCCATCCCTCTTTAAACCCCAAGTGACCCTCACTCCACCTCCAGTCCAACTCACCTATCCCTCAGTAAATGTGTCTACTACAGAGGTAAGCTCTAGTTCAGCCTAAGGGCCTGAGACCCAAGATGCGGAGGTAGCACAAAACATAGCAGCAGACAAGGTTGTAGGAGAAATTTCTGTTTCTACTCCACCACCTCACAACCCTACTCCACCAACCTTTGTCCTGCCTTTTGATTCCTACTCCACCACCATTGTTCCCAACTCCAACACCGACTCCGCCCCCTTCTACTTCTACTCCCCCATCTCCCATTCCAGTCTTGACCCCAACACCTACTCCATCGCCATCATTTCCTTTTCCTTGCTCCACCCTGACCCCCCAAAGGGCAGTGAGTGTAGAAGATGTATCACCCTTCAAGACCAGGGTGGAGGCCATGACTGGTCTTAATCAAGAAATATTAATCAATTCATTAGAGGATGAAGGATAGGACAAAGAAAGGGAAGGTAGAGAGGCTGTTGAGGATAAGGCCGAAGAAGAAAAGGGAGAAGGAGAAATAAAAGGGGAAGGAATGGATGAAGGAGAAGATGAAAAAGGAAAGCTGCAAGAGAAAGTGTCAAGGGAAGAAGTGGCCCCAAAATATCAAAACTTAGCTCCTATCCTCCATGTCGCCCCATATGAGCCAGTGACTTCATCTAATAAACCTACTTGGTTTACAAAATAAATCCATCTCAAAAGGAGAAATTATATAGATGAGATAGAAGGGGAAGAGACAAGTGTGGCATTCATGGGGAAAGCCTTCCACAAAATAAAAATTAGTGTGCCTGCAAGGACAGTCTCATATGTCACTCAAGACACTAGGGGTCACTGGAAGATACACATATCAATCCCTCCTACAAGCACTTCTGAAGCATCATCTAAGTCAGATGATTACACATTGAAGGAGGTAAACTTGGATGAAACTACTAGAGAAGGGAGCAAGAAATTGGCAGCCTTATGGCTTAAGAAGGCTCTAGGGTTCATGAGAAAGGATGAGGAAACCATAAAATCATTGACGAAATAGAATGAAGCCTTGAAAAGGTACATCCATAAGGTAGTAGGTCCCATTGACCCAAACTACTTGGAGCCTTCATTACAAGCCATGTTAGAGAAATGGGCTACACTAGATTTACCGACAGGTTTAACCCCTTCATTCATCCAAGCAAGTGCAGATTAGAGGAATGAGTTCAAGCAATATGGAGAGAAATCTATTAGGTTGGTATTCAGGCCATACAGAACTATCTTGGTTGAAACTAATTTGTTCATTGATCTGGTGGAGAATGAGGGTGGTTTTGATTTTGAAATAAGTAAATGGCAAGCCGCTTTCCGAGACTTGGAAGTGATCTAGAAACAAGGTTTCCAAATTCTGGTCAAAATATATGAGGAAGAGGAACTAGAAAAATTTAAGGCATGGATCAAGCGAATAGCCAAGATAATCAAGGTATACAAAAGGTATATGGCCTCCATAACAAGAAAGCGCGAGGAAGTCATAGAATGGATAAAAGAGATGGATGTCTTTTTTACAGGGATTCGCCTCAACTTATATAGGGACCAAGAAAAACTTACCCTATAATCATCGAAGGAAGTGGTTCTGCAATTCATGGATTTTCTAGTAGGTGTTAGCACCAAGGAGGCCTTACACCTAATGTTCTATTTGAAAGAAGAAATGCAGAGAATGTTCGAACATGAAGAAGAGATTAAGTTCTTCGCTTCTAAGTTGATTGTCTTCAGAGAGGAGCAAGAACGAAGGGTTACCAAGGTGAAGAAAAAAGAGATAAATTATGAAGAGGTCTAGGAGATAGTGCATAGGCTCAGGGAAGCCCATCCTAGAGGTCTTTCATGACTAAAACCACAAAGTCCCCTCAATGAGTTGGTAGGACAATTTTCACACTTTAGCCAATTTTCTCCCAAAGCTAAGTTCGGCCTTTCGGCCCTCCATTTTTTTGGCCCTTCGACCTTCCAAGTTCTTTAGCCTTTTTGGCCTCCCAAATATTTTGGCCTTTTGGCCTCTGACAAGTTCAAACTATAGAATCCTTTGAATTTTGGGTTTTAACACTTGAGAAGTTTTGGGGCACTAAAAAGTTTCGGAGTAGAGGTCGGGGTCCAAAAATCTGGGTGTTTCGAGCGAGATCACATTTTTGCACACCAGTTGAACTTCAGATCAGATCGATGGTTAACTTGAGTTAATTTTGGAGGGACTAAGGGTTCCCTATCAGTCTCCACTGCTAGAGGAGCCTCCATATGAATATTCCAAGAAGAACTCCAAGAATCAAGAAGAAGACTCCAAGTTATCAGAAGAAACCCACTTTCTTTTCTCTTTCTCTTCTTGGCGAGTTTGACCCTCCTTGCATGGGCAAAATGATTGTAAATGGATTTAAGAATTCATGCAAGTTATCTAGTATCAGTTAATAGTAGTTTCCTTTCAAAACATTTTTAGTTTTAGCTTATGTTCATTAATTTAGACTCTTTGATACCCTAATTTTGGAATTCAGAGTTGTAGATCAGGAACTCTATATATTGTAATCACAAATCAATGTAAAGGGTCAGATTCTTCATTCAATAAAGACTTACATTTGGTGCTTCATTCATGGTGTGTTAATTTCTTCTAGCTATGAGAGATTATTGATTGTATGCTTGCATTATTCATTATTTTCAAAGAGCCTCTTGTTTATTGTTCTTCAAATTTGTGTTTCTTTAGTTGGAGTTTGCTGTTGTTTGCTTACCTTGCTATGACAAATGCGTGGAATAGATCATCTTTGGGCTTAACAATAAATCTATCTCGTGGGTGCGCACATCTTGGTGGCTTTGCGATTTGATTGATTTTGAATATCTTGCACGGGTGAATACATCTTCTCTCCAAACACTTGCATCTGTGGGGTAGTGAATTGTGACTTTGTTTGATTTATGCTTCGTGGGTTTGTTCCAAATCTCCCCATCATTCAGTTTGCAAGGAAGGGTTCATAACGGTTTATGTCTGTAGGATTTCATTTTTAGCCATTTGTTTCATTTCTCGTTACTCTATTCTCTATTATATTCTATTTTCAAATCTGAAAGTCAATATCTTGGAAAAATACAAAATTTCATTTTATTTACAACACCCATATATTATAAAAATGGAAAATACCAAAAAGAACTAAAGTGTTTTGCAGTTTGATGTCTTGAATGTACCAGCAAAGGCCTCCTTGTGAACATTCACATTTATCTTCAAACTGAGTAATGGGAATAACCCCATTATTCTTTCAAGAGAAGAAATCAAATCTTGAGATCCTAGCAAGTTGGCTTGTGTCAAATCAACGCTCAACATAAGTGACGCTAGAAGGAGGGCATCAAGACTAAAAAGCTGGATAACATTGGATGTTTCTCTCCAGAGAGATTTGAGCGAGTTCTTAGGTCATCTCCAAAGAGAGGCGAGTTCCTTGATCTCACTCACCATCGTAGAGCTTGCAGTGACAAAGGAAAGACCAAAGAGAAATCTTCTCACCACCTTACCGAGTCATCAAATCCTCTTGGACAACAATCAGATATCGCTGCCCCAACTGTCATTGCAGCAATAGACCAAAATCAGAAAGTGCAAAATAAGAATTTGCAACAACCTTGTCCGATGGCCTTTTTTTCCAATGCAACAAGCTCACCTTTAAACTTTGTTGGGAAGATCCATGAGTTACCCAAAAATCTGGAGAAGTTTTGCACACAATTTATATATGGTGAATCAAGGATAGAAGAAGAGCACATTGTGCCTTCAAAGAAATTTGTAACTATAAGGAGATTGCCCACCAAGATGTTGTTTTCCATCTATTCCCATACACTTTGGGAGATTTTGCATACAGTTGGTACCTAAAATTTCCATGAGGGTCTATCTCTGCGTGGAAAAAATTTGAAACCAAATTCCTTAATCAATTCATGTTGTATGTGGACCCCGTTATGATGCACCACCAGTTCATTAAAATGAGGAAAGATCCTAAGGAGCCCATTGCTATGTTTAACCATCATTTTCATAAAATGCATCAAAAGATGGAATCACCTTACACCATACCAGAGGAGGTGGTCATTCAAGTTTACCTCAAAGTTTGGACCCTTTCACCTCAATCTTTCTAGAAGACTTCCATCGACAGATAGAGATACGATGGAAAAGGTGTACAACGAAGCTATCATATTCACCCAACAGATGGACCCACAAGAAGGAAGCTATGCAATAGTGCCTACCATGAGTAACCTTGCTGTCCCACATCCATTTTTAGCGAGTAATCAAGCTCCGGCCACTCACACTCCTATGTTGAATCTCGTTCTAGCGCAACCATTCATAGTTGTACCCCCATATATTAATTATCTGGGTTACGAAGCTCATAAAACAACATTCGTAGAGAAGAGAGTTATACCCCAAGTGGAGCCTGATACTCTCATGGCCTCTGAGCTAGACGCCGTAAAGAAGACCTTATCACAACTCACCAATGAGCTCACCCAGATGAAGTTAAATCCATCCCAAAACCAAGGTAGATACCAATGAACACCTGCTGGTTTGAATACATATCCTCAAAATCTGAGCTGGAATTTCAATACATACAACAACAACAACACGCGAGAGAAATTGTTTGGGCAGAAAAGACCAAACATGCCATGGAACACCAGACCTAATAACGGCAACATCCTAGCAAAAAATGACAACACCTATGAGGCTTCAGAGGATAATTTTGTTCGGGATCCAAATCCATGCTAAGGAAATGATAGGTATGGAAAAAACTCCCATGATCACTATATCCAGAATCCAGAGGAGCCCCCAATGCAATTTAATGCCATAATGTTTGATTCCTATGAGTCTGGAAAGGAGGGAGGCTTCAATGCCTCTATGGAAGAAGATGAGTTCGTGTTCCCCTTCCAAAGGGAGAATGAGCCTGAATAATCTGAAGTACATGCCTTCTAGGATGATCAATGAAACTCATACAACCTTTGGAGCATAAAGGAACCCCTCACCGAAAGTATACCTCCAGGAAAGAAACCAACCCCAATGGATCCCCGGGCTAGTAACAACCTCATGCCTCCTAAAATTACAAATACTCCCACACCCCCTACATAAAGCACATATGCTCGCTACAGAGGTGCGGCCTGGTCAAGTGAAAAGTATAGCACGGTTGATGAACTAAAGAAAACTAAAGTGATCATATCTATGTTCGAATTACTACAAGGTTTCCCATCGTAGAAGGAGGCCCTTTTAAAATATCTAGACCATTCAAAGCCTGATCCATGAGCCAGTAGTACAAGGACACCTATGTCCAATATATAAACAACTGAGGCTTTCCCCACAATGTACAAAGATAGGATGGAGGTCCTGCCATTCTTACTCAGTTTACGGATGTTTGGAAAGAACCTACACAATTGCCTAATTGATTCGGGAGCTTTGTGAAACATCATGCCCCTGTCCATTTGCCAAAAGTTGGGGATGGTGCTCCAAATAACAAACCAAGTGATCATACAACTAGATAAGACCAAGGTCAAAGTGATTGGTGTGCTCAAAGATGTCCACATTCAATTGGTGGAAGATCCTAGGATACAAGAATGCATAGACGTACATATAGTAGACATACCCAAAACTTATGGGATGTTGTTAAGTCGAGAATGGACCAAGTGCTTAAGAGGGTGGCTCTCCACAAATTTTACCAAGCTACGGATACCATGGAGAGGTTTGAACAACCAAATAAAGATAGATCCAGAGCCTAAACTGAAAAGGATGATCACTAAATACAATGCCCTGAATGAAGTCCTATTCACTCAGACCGATTTGGGAACTTATCGGATGGATGACATCCTCATGTTCCAAATCTGAGAAGGTGAAGAGTTTGACCATAGTCCCATACAAGGTCTCCTAGAGTTAAATATCAGTGATGAGATCTTCCAAAGTTTCATCAACAACACAACAGCTAGTTTAGAACATCTGGGTCAAGACGCAGACCCTAATATCTTGTTACTGCCAGGGTACTGCCGACTACACCAGGCTAGCCACTCAGAGTTCACATGCCCCAGTTCCCAGGAAGTGTTATCATAGGTGTTGGCTCAGATCTCCCTACCGAGTAAGCTATCAGGAACATCGATAATAAAAGAAGATGTCCTTGAGATCAAAGACAAGAGTAACACCTTACCAGAGACAGACAATCCATTCAATATAATCACTCCAAATCAAAACTGGGATAATGGGTCAGACTCTGATGAAATAAGTCCTACCCTAAATGTATTGAGTGATTGGAGTACCTTGAATGAAGGAGCATGCCCCCTTTACAAAGAAATGAAAGAAGACATAGGCGGTGAAGGTGTTGAGTTCCTTGAATCTAGACATACCTGAAATCTAGGAGAATTAACTTGTTCTGGTAGTGATGGAGAGAGAAGGAAAAAACTCAAGACCAAGGACATTCCCAGGAAGAACCCCACCAAGTTAAGCCCTACTAAGCAATCCCAGATATGGAAACTGCACTTCAATGGTTCCAAGTGTAAACAGGGGGCAGGTGCGGGAATCAAATTGATAAACCTGAGAGGTAAGTCTTTCTATGCCATTTATAGGTTACAATTTCTATGCACTAACAATGTTGCAGAGTATGAAGTGCTAGTCTGCGGACTTCGCCTAGCCCACAAAAAGGGAATAGAAATATTGATGGTGGAAGGGGACTCACAATTGGTCATCAAGAAAATCTGTAGTCACTATACTTGCAACAATAAGAGGCTCTCGTCTTATTGAAAGAGAGCATGGGACCTGATCAAGGACTTCGAAGCTTTCAACATCAAAACCATCCCAAGGAGAAAAAATGTTGTCATTGATGCCCTATCCGTATCAGCCAGTTCATTAAATCCAATGGATAAATCCAAGCTAAATAAATTCTTAATTGAACTTGTCGCAGCCCCGACCATTCCAGACAATGTCACTAATTTTCAAGTCTTCCAAGATGATCAACACATCTTGGAGTTTATCTTGTGTGTCGGTGTGTTCGAGAAATAGATCATAGATGAGGAGAAGGAAAGTGAAGAAGAAATTAAACCCAAGGACCTTGATGATCAAGGTATCATAAATCTAAAGACCAACGCCATATCCAAACGAATGGTAGAACTAGAGAGGATTTTTGACAGTGACAAGACTGCAGTAAGGAGGTGCCCAGATATAAAACCTCATGGTAAAGAATGTGATACATACAACCTTGGCACAGAAGAAGAACCAAGGGAGGTCCACATCAGGAAGGTGGGAACCAAAGAAGAAAAGGAGAGAATGGTCCAGCTCCTCATTGAATACCGGGATGTCATAGCCTGGAGCTATGAGGAACTGAAAACATATGCCACCTCGATCATAGTACACAACATCCCTCTAAAGCCATACTCTAAGCCTTTTAGACAAAGGAAAAGACCCATGAACCCTACTATGGAGCCCTTGATCCAAAAGGAAGTCCAAAATTTTCTCGATGCTAGAATCATCTTCCCAATATGGTATTCTACTTGGGTTACGAACCTGGTACCCATGAGAAAGAAAACTAGAGAGATCAGATTATGCGTAGACTTCCGAAACCTTAACAAATCCTCTCAAAAAGATAATTATCCACTCCCATCTCTCGATGAAGTGCTGCAAAAGGTCAATGGGTCTCAAATGATGTCATTTTTGGATGGTTACTCTGGTTATAACCAGGTGATGGTGCAGGAAGAGGATAGACTAAAAATGACATTCACAACTAAATGGGGAACCTTCGCATACTTCCAAATGCCTTTCAGACTGATTAACGTCGAGGCCACTTTTCAGAGGGAAATGTGCATAGCTTTAAAGGGAATATTTGGGAGGTGTATTATCATCTACATGGATGATCTCACAATTTTCTCAAAACAAATATCCAACCACATAAATGATCTCAGAAAATGCCTTCAAAGATGCATGGAATTTTGGATTTCCCTCAATCTGAAGAAATGCGTGTTTGGGGTAATTGAAGGCAAGCTCTTGGGACATATAATCTTTTAAAAGGGGATAGCCATAGACCCCAAGAGGGTAGAGGCCATTATAAAGTTGAAACCTCCACATAGCCACAAGGAATTGAAATCTTTCTTTGGTAAGATCAACTTTGTAAGGAAGTTCATTAGTGGTTTCACAGAGATAGTAAAACTGTTAAACAACATGCTCAAGAAAGATGTCAAAATTGAATGGAATATCCTAGCTAAGAAGTATTTTGAGGAGATTAAGAATTCCATCACCATGACACCATTCCTTGTCATTCTTGACTATACCATCCCCTTTAAAGTTTACTCTTTTGCATCGGAACATTTGTGCGTAGGTATCCTCACACATAAGAAGAATAGTGAAGATGAAAAACCCATAGCTTTCATGAGTTTCCCTTTCAAAGATGCTGAGATCAGGTACCCCAACCTAGACAAATAGTCATTTTCTCTCATCAACACGATAAAGAAGTTCTGACACTACATCTTGAGGAGTAGTTCCTGACGCAGCCGTGAAGTCTCTTTTGATGCAGAATGAGCTAGGAGAGCAAAGAGGAAAATGGATGGCAATCCTACAAGAGTTTGACCTAGAGACCCAACCTATGAAACTGGTAAGAGGCCAAGGCCTGACAAAGATGATCTCTGAGGTTGAAGAAGGTCTAGTCTGCCAAACCTACACTGATCAAGGTGTGATCACTGATGTATGCTATCAAGATATAGTTTACTATTTGTTGCAGAATCATTGCCCATAAGAGATGAATGGTTCCCAGAGGAGATATTTTTGGAATTAAAAGCATCTCCTAAATGTTGAAAAATGGGCAACTGTATAAATGCAATTATGAGGGTCTATACCTAAATTGCTTAGATAGACTCGAGGCAAAGCAAGTCCTAGAAGATTTTCATGACAAATACAGAATGAGACATGGATCAGCTGAGGCAAATTCTCACCAAATCTTAAGGGTAGGATATTTTTGGCCTAAAATATTCAAAGACACCAGCGAGCATGTGAGGTCTTGCCACACTTGCCAAATTGGCGTAACTCAAGAGAGATTACAGCCAGTGTACAAGGTATGCCCGTTTGCCCAATGGGCCTTATATTTTGTTGGAGTGATTAATACACTTTCATTTGTAGGACACAAGTTCATTTTGATAGCTATCGACTACTGCACACACTGGACAGAGGTCCAAGCACTGAATAATTTTACTACAGAGGTCATGACCAAATTCTTGGAGGAGCGCATAATAACTAGGTTTGGGATGCCATTCTATCTGGTATGTGACAATGCTCCCTCTTTCTCTTCTATCTCGCTCACATAATGGGCTTTCAAAAACTAGGTAATCCTCAAATTCTCTTCAAATTATTATCCAAAAGGTAATGGCATAGAAGAGTCTACAAAAAAGAACGTAACAATAGTAATCAAACACCTCCTAGATGACAACCCTAGGGATTGGCACACGCAACTAAAATACGCTTTGTGGACTGATCACGTAAGGATCAAGAATTCCCTAGGGACGTCCCCATACCAACTGGTCTATGGCCTACAACTGGTCTTCCCTATGAACTTAAAAATCACAATTATGAGATTCATGGACCAATATGTGGGAGGGAAAGATTGAGTACAAGTTAGGATCATGAATCTCCTTAACCTAGAGGAGAAACAAATATTGGCCTTGGAGCATGTATCAAAGAATCAAACTGTAGTCAAGAGATGGTTTGAGAAAAGAGCTACCATTAAAGCCTTTAGGATCTCTGACCTTGTCCTCATGTGGGATAAGGTGAAAGAAAAGACGGGTAGCCACACCAAGTTCCAAAGATTGTGGATGGGCCCTTACCAGATATCAAAGATCCTGGGGGAAAACACTTTTAGAATCAACACATTGAACAAAGAGTTGACCCCATTTCCAGTCAATGGGAAATTCCTCAAACATTTCTTTGGATCCTAGATGGGACTACCTTCTATCCCTTGTACCATAGTCCCTTTTTCTTTCTTTTTTTTTCTTTTCTTTTTCATTTTCGTCGTCCTCGCCGTCAGTCCTTTCTTCTATTTGTGGTTTCCTTTTTTTTCCTTTTTGTTAGGGCTCGTTTGTTGTTTTGGGTCCATTCTAGTGTAGTTTGTAAATCAGAGCAGAAGTATTTCTTAGTCAAATTCTCCAAGGGGATGTACAATGCAAAGAACACTCAAAAAGATGAAGTGGTGACAACTATCATTAACAGACAAGAAGAAGTTCAAAACTCTTTCATCCTAATCACAAAACACACTAAGAGATGACACTCGAGAGCATTGGTTCCTTGAGCATTTGTCAGTTGTGACCAGCTTTGGTGTGTAGATTCGGGTACCCACTGATCCTAAAACCCAAGTCAGAATACATGAAAATGAAATAATAAAAGAAAGAAATAGTTGAAGAGAGAGAGAAAAGAAGCACATGAAAAGAAAAGTGTCCCAAAGAGGTCACGAGTGTGAGATCCAGGTGGCACAACCTAATCATTGCTTAGATCCAATAAAATACAAAAATTACTAGTATGGACCTGAACACATGGAGTACACAAACATCTAGGGCTTGATACATTTCAAAAGCACACAAAAGACATAAAATGACTTTCCAAAAGATAGAACTCTCAAAGAAAGAAAGCTACAACCTAACAGACATAACGAACTTGGGTAACTATGAAAACCTCTACCAGGGCTATGAATGCCTGACCAATAGTAGAGTAAGGTTATACTTGGGATTTGGGGAAAATTTTTCCAGGGCTATGAACGCCTGAGTGGCAGCAAAGCTCTTTTCAGGAAACCCTGGTCTACTTGGCGAAAGTTGGGAGTAGCTGGTGAACATTCCGGTTACCACAATCAAAAGTCAAGAAATGAATACACGTGAAAAAACAATGGGAAACCATTGGAAAGCCTTAGATTGGAAGTCATTGAAAGAATGTTGACACCAACACCTCTTGGTTTTGTTCTGCTACAAAGACTATGACCCGACAGATTATTGATGATGAAGAAATGCCTTGGTCATTCCTCGTTTTATCGGGGCTATTTGTTGTGGGTCCACAACACACACCCCATTTTTTTGGTCCTCTGACCACGAGGACCCCCTTCTTTTATCTTTTTTGGCCTTCTCGCATCTGCCCCTTCTCGGTCCCCAGAAGGTCAGTCTCATTGAAGGATTGTCAGCTTATTAAACAAAGAGAAGACACCTTTTTTGGCTTTTTGGCCCTTTCAGCCTTTCGGAGGACCAAAGTTCTAGAAATACTAAAATGGATGAAAGGGAAAAATTCAGCCCTTTTGGTGTTTCGGTCTCCAAAAAGATCGAAAGGCCAAAGATGTCTACCTCTAGACTTTCGGTGTTTCAGCCACTGAAACACTGAAAGTGCTGACGTACCACCCGTGGGTTATAAGTTGGCAAAAGGCCCTAATTCAATCACTTCACTTTATTTTGTCTCCGACATCTTGAGAGAGCATGACTTCAAAAAAATTTCCCTCAGTCCTTTTGACTAATCGCCTCGCACCTTCGAGCTTTGTTGTGTCTTCCTCTTATGCTCCTAGATCATCCGAGGTAGGTTCCTTCCTTGTTGCTTAGCTTTTTATTTCTCTTCTTGGTTTAGGTTAGGGTTTTTTACACCTGGTGCTTGTCCAAACCAGTTCGTGTTGACTTCCCCTACCCCTGGTCTCCTAGGGCCTTTTGGGTACCTTCAAACTCGGAAGGGGAGTCCCTCCTTGTCGAGTCGAGTCGGGTCTTTCCTATTTTCTAGGTTAGGGTTTTTTTGGTTTTCTAATCGTGACCCTTATCACAGGTTTTCAGCCTCTGAAAGGCCATAAACCATGTTTGGTCTATCACCCAAGTGTCCCTCAGAGGTTCAACCTTTTCAACATTTCAGACCTCCAAAAGGTCTGAAACGCTGACAAGTCTAAATCATTGAAAGTGTAGGGTTTCAGACTTTCAGAGTTTGTGACCCATTTCAGACTTTCAACATTTGCAAAAACTTTTAGGTTTTTGCATGCCGAAAGGTCTGACAAAGCTTGCTCGTCGATGATTGCCTTTTTTTGCATGTTCGGCCTTTTTAGAATCCAAACCAATTTTCGGTGCCTGAAACCCTAAAAGGGCTGAAAGTGTGAAATCTGCATTTCTGGCTACTTAGAAAGTTGTTTACCTCTGTGTTCTTAGATTAATCAGTTTTCTTTTAGTTTTCTCTTCAATAAGATACTGATACTTGCATTATCCTTGCAGGGATGCCTTAAAAAAAAGAGATCTTCGATGAAATACCAATACATGGGGAATCCCCCATCTTCAAAGGTTGGGAACAAACACATTGAAATCACTGACACTAATGTCGAGAATGTAGACTAGGATCAGTTCCTGGTATAATGCTCCCAGCCAGTAGGGAGATCCAAGGAATGCACTGCACTAGTCCTATCTAGCTTGGTGAACACAACAGCCCACCCTGTAGCTGTCTCATCATCGGAGCTGATTATAACCCTGGCCAATCATTACAACTTAGATGAAAGAGTAGTTTAAAATACAAAGGGACAGGTGGTACTCGACATAAGGCTAGATATCATAGAGGAGGTCTTCCACCTCCATAAAGGCATACACGAGTTTTATAACTTCTAGATTGGAAAGGGGCTCCAGTGGTTCAACAAAAAATAAAAGGAAGCCTATGAGATTGTAAATAATGACTACCTCAAGCAACCTCTCCCAAAAAATAGGTTGGATAAGCTAGACCTCCGACATCAATACTTAAAAGATGATATCTAGGAGGCTGTAACATTGATAAGCCAAGTTTATGGACTACCTCAATCCATCCAACTCAAACTCTGGATGATCTTAATAATAAATAGGATCAGAGGCTGTAAAGAAAGATTCTATTGGGGTTCCATCATCAGTCATAAGTTGGATGATCAATTGATTATAGTAAAGCATAACCCCAAGTTCTATATGAGCACCTACATAGTGTACCTATTGGCAGCACATGTAGACTACATAGGTCTTACCAAGAGGGGAAGCATAAATGATCCAAATTCTTGGGCCGACATTGTATACCCACAATTAATGAAGAGGGAAAATATGCCAGAGGATTGCCCTAATTATAGGATAGTAAATGATGCTTTCATATTTACGATCATCCGATCCGTTGAGGGTGATTTTGCAAAATAGATGTCAAAAGATGGAGCTGCCAAGGTAAGGGCCATCAGGGCCTATTATATATAATTTAAAACATTTACTTACATCCGGGTAGCAGGATTGACCTTAAAACCAAAGAAGCTGCCCAGGTATCCGTCTAATTGGATAATCATTCTGAAGATGGCCAGGCAGCTTACAGATGCCTACGAACATATAAAGCACAAGAAGAAGCATTGTTGGGATTTTCCTATCTCACTGGGCCCATATACCATACAAGATATGAAGGTCTATAAATCCATGGCCTTCGAATGGGATGACTGCCCCCTACAACTTTACAAGATAGTACGGGCTTGCTTTGACCACATAGGCACCTACAAACATATTATTGGCAAGTTCTACATTCACGAACCAAGCTTAGAAGATCACTGGATGAAATGTATAGATGACCATGAGGTCAGAATCTGGGATTATTGTAGAATATCTCTTGCCTTGGAAAAGGAAGTCTTGAAGACCCTAATTCACCCAAAAGTTTGGGAGTATGATTCAGATGAGGTCCTTGAAGACATTTATACTAATTAAAAGATATATGACAGGCCCATCATGAATGCAGAGATTGATAAGGATAAAAATGATGATATTGATTTCCAGGAAAGGCATGTGATGAGAAAAATGGAGCAATAGATTAAGAGGCCCTACAAGATGAGCCCAATACTTGTGAAAACATTGATGGAGCCACCTAAGAAAGTAGATAAACAGTGAGGGTATAAGTCTATCGTCCCCAAGTACAAAAGGCACCGACTTAGAAGCCAAGGACATTATATGGTCATGAACGACCAGTGGAATATGGTTCTCATCCAAGGCATAAAAAGACAAGGATGACAGGGTAGATAGACCCTACAGTAGGGGTATCATAGGCTCCAAAAAATGAAGGTCCATCTAGCTCTAGCCAATCTCCTCCGACCACTGAGAAGGGGAAGAAAACATATAAGTGGAAGAGAACCTCCATATCTCCATGACTAGAAACCGTGCAAGAGGATCCAAAAGAAGAAGAAGAAGAAGAAGAAGAGGCACATCTAACCAAGAGAAATAGGTCCTAGAGAAGGAAGGAGAAAGAGACTACCAGGAAATATCAAGAGGAACCAAAAGAACAAGATAATCCCTTGGATGCCTTAGGGTCAGATGAGTTCCAAATGTCTGACTTTGAAGGTCTAGAAGGATTTTTAGATCAAGGGCAGGATACACCAGGGTATGATCTAGGAGCTCCATCCCTCTTTCAACCCCAAGTGACCCTCACTCTACCGCCATTCTAGTTCACCTATCCCTCAGTAAATGTGTCTACTACATAGGTAAGCTCCAGTTTGGCCCAAGGGCCCAAGACCCATATGCTGAGGTAGCACGGAACATAGCAGCAGACAAGGTTGTAGGAGAAAGTTTTGTTTCTACTCCAACACCTCACAACCCTACTCCACCAACCTCTATCGTACCTTTCAATTCCTACTCCACCACCATTGTTCCCAACTCCAACACTGACTCTGCCCCCTTCTACTTCCACTCCCCCATCTCCCATTCCAGTCCTGACTCCAACACCTACTCCACCGCCATCATTTCCTTTGCCTTTCTCCACCCTAACCCCGCAAAGGGAAGTGAGTGCAGAAGATGTATCACCCTTCAAGACCATGCTAGAGGCGATGATAAGTCTTAATCCAGAAATATCAATCCATTCATCAGAGGATGAAGGCCAGGACAAAGAAAGGGAAGGTAGAGAAGCTGAAGAGGATAAGGTCAAAGAAGAAAGGGGAGAAGGAGAAATACAAGGGGAAGGAATTCATGAAGGAGAAGATGAAAAAGGAAAGGTGCAGGAGAAAGAGTCAGGGGAAGGAGTGGCCCTAGAATCTCAAAACTTAGCTCCTATCCTCCATGTCGCCCCATATGAGCCAGTGACTGCATCTGGTAAACCTAATTGGTTTACCAAAGAAATCCAGCTGAAAAGGAGAAATTATACAGATGAGATAGAAGGGGAAGAGATGAGTGTGGCATCTATGGGGTAAGCCTTCCACCAAATGGAAATTAGTGTGCCCGCAAGGATAGTGTCATATATCACTCAAGACACTAGGGGTCACTAGAAGGCATAGATAGCAATCCCTCATACAAGAACTTCTCAAGCATCAGCTACTTTAGAAGATTACACATTCAAGGAGGTGGACTTGGGTGAACCTACTAGAGAAGGGAGCAAGACATTGGAAGCCTTAGGGCTTAAGCATGCTCTAGGTTTCATGAGCAAGGATGGGAAACCATAAAATCATTGATGGAATAGAATGAAGCCTTGAAAAGGTACATTCATAAGGTAGTAGGTCCCATTGACCCAAACTACCCGGAGGCTTCATTACAAGCCATGTTAGGCATAAGGGCTACACAAGATTTACCGTTAGGTTTAACCCCTTCATTCATCCAAACAAGTGTAGATTGGAGGAAGGACTTTGAGCAATATGGAGAGAAAGCTATGAGGTTGGTATTTAGGCCATACAAAACTATCTTGGTTGAAACTAATTTGTTCATTGATCTGGTGGAGAAAGAGGGTGGTTTGGATTCGGAAATAAGTAAATGACAAGCCACTTTTCGAGACTTGGAAGTGATCCAGAAACAACGTTTCCAAATTTTGGTCAAAATATATGAGGGAGAGGAACTAGACAACTTCAAGGCATGGATCAAGCGAATAGCCAAGACAATCAAGGTCTACAAAAGGTATATGGCCTCCATAACAGGAAAGCGTGAGGAAGTCATAGAATGGATAAAAGAGATGGATGTCTTTTGTTACAGGGATTGGCCTCAACTTATATAGGTACCATAAAATTTTTTTCCCTATAGTCATCGAAGGAAGTGGTTCAGAAATTTAGGGATATTCTAGCAGGTGTTAGCACCAAGGAGGCCTTACACCAGATATTCTATTTGAAGTAAGAAATGCAGAGAATGTCCAAACATGAAGAAGAGATTAAGTTCTTTGCTCCTGAGTTGCTTGTCTTTAGAGAGGAGAAAGAACGAAGGGTTACCAAGGTGAATAAAAAAGAGATCAATTATGAAGAGGTCCAGGAGATAGTACATAGGCTTAGGGCAGCCCATCTAGAGGTCTTTCATGACTAAAACCACAAAGTCCCCTCAACGAGTTGGCAGGACAATTTTCACACTTAGCCAATTTTCTTCCAAAGCTATGTTCGACCTTTCGGCCTTTCGTCCTTCCAAGTTCTTCATCATTTTTGGCCTCCCAAATATTTTGGCCTTTTAGCCTTTGACAAGTCTGAACTGTAGAGTCCTCTGAATTTTGGGTTTTAAGACTTGAGAAGTTTTGGGGAATTAAAAAGTTTCAGAGTAGAGGCCAGGGTCCAAAAATCTGGGTGTTTCCAGCGAGATCACATTTTTGCACACCAGTTGAACTCTAGATCAGATTGATGGTTAACTTGAGTTCATTTTGGAGGGACTAGGGGTGATGAAATTATTTTTTCATTAGTACACTTAGTGAAAAACATTGACAGAGATCACCAACAAACTAAAGCATTACTGGTGAACAACGAGCATACTTGATGGAATACAAAGGTCACAAGAAAAATGCTAAGTATAGAATTGACAAGCATCACTGGCGACCACAAGCATCACCAACAACACAGTTTTTAGAACTAACCTGACAGGAATAGAAAAGGCATACCCGAAAACAAGTTCAAGAAAGGAACACCGACGACCAAGAAAATCGACCATCAAAACCGACAGTCAGTTAAAGAACCCGCAAATTGTGGATCTGATTTTTACACAACAGATAAAGCAATGTAATTCTATTTATAGAGTTTTTATTTATTTTAAATCATAACTTGAGGGTCAAGCAAGCTTTATGTAAATTTTTTAATGCATCCTAACGGATCTAAAACATATCTACCTAAAGATCAAGGTCAAGTTGTAAACCTTGGATCTAGAGTTAACTTGCGATGCATGAATCAAGAATTGAGTCTAATTTAGTATAAATAGATGTTCAAACTCAATTGTGAGGACATGAATTCATTATTGTTGATAGCCACCAAGAGCATCTAAGGAGCAGAAGGAAGAATTCATGCAAAGATCAGAAACAAAATATACCAGTTATCAAGAACACACAGAGGCTACCGATAAGCAGATAAAGGTATTATTCAATCATGGAAGTATGATTACTAATATGTATGAAGCTTTATAGGATCTGTTATCAGCAATTGAAGATTGCATTTATCATTAAATCAAAGACTTATGTAGTTGTATTCTAACAAGTGCATCACATCTAAAATCCTTTTGTAGAAGGTGGACTTAACCATTCTTTCCAAATCTCTTAATAGAGTGAAAACTTAACAGTGTTGCTAAAGCTTCAAACGAAGTAGATCTTAACAGGTCTCCACTGTAATACTCCTAATAGGGTAGGTCATCAAAAGTGACCAATTGTAAGCCTTAACCTGCCCCTTCTTATCTACAGATAGTGAAGTCTTGTGGGTAACAATCCCCACCGTAGTTTTTACTTCCTAACATGAGTTTTCTGTGATATCATATCTTGTGTCATGTGTTATCTATTTTCATGAATGTTTCTGTTATGGTTACATACTAAAGAATTTATGATATGATTGCATATGCATAAAGAAAGATGAACAGTTAGATAAGATAATTTACAAACTGATGATTAAGGGTTAATAGGCTAACCAAGAAAAGTTTTAGAGGTACTGATTCACCCCTCCCCTCTCAGTACATCATCTCAATATAATTCCAACAAGGGGTCCCCTATCAGTCCCCACTACCAGAGGATCCTCCAAATGAAGATTCTAAGAAGAAATCCAAGAATCAAGAAGACTCCAAGTTATCAGAAGAAACCCACCTTCTTTTCTCTTTATCTTCTTAGTGAGTTTGACGCTCCTTGCATGGGAAAACTGATTGTAAATGGATTTAAGAATTCATG
This sequence comes from Thuja plicata, assembly GCA_018584345.1. NCBI lineage: Eukaryota > Viridiplantae > Streptophyta > Pinopsida > Cupressales > Cupressaceae > Thuja > Thuja plicata. The sequence continues at coordinate 1,324,114 of MU227643.1, forward strand.
CAAGTTATGTAGTATTAGTTAATAGTAGTTTCCTTTAAGAAAGGTTTTAGTTTTATCTTATGTTCATTAATTTAGACTCTCTGATGCCCTAATTTTAGAATTTAGAGTTGTAGATCAGAAACTCTATATATTGTAATAAAAAATCAATGTAAAGGGTCAGATTCTTAATGCAATAAAGATTTACATTTGGTGCTTCATTCGTGGTGTGTGAATTGCTGCTATCCATGAGAAATTCTTGAATGTATGCTTGCATTATTCATTATTTTCAAATATCCTCTTGTTTATTGTGATTCAAATTCGCGTTTCTTTAGTTGGAGTTTGCTGTTGTTTGCTTACCTTGCTATGATGAATGCGTGGAAGAGATCATATTTGGGCTTAACGATAAATCTATCTCGTGGGTGCGCACATCTTGGTGGCTTTGCGATTTGATCGATTTTGAATATCTTGCACGGGTGAATACATCTTCTCTCCAAATGCTTGCATCTGTGGGGTAGTGAATTGTGACTTTGTCTGATTTATGCTTCGTGGGTTTGTTTCAAATCGCCCCGTCATTCAATTCAAAAGGAAGGGTTCACAATGATTTATGTTCGTAGGATTTTATTTTCAGCCATTTGTTTCATTTGTCATTATTCTATTCTCTATTACATTTTGTTTTCAAATCTAAAAGTCAATATCTTGGAAAAATACAAAATTGCATTTTATTTACAACACCAATATATGTTAAAAATGGAAAATACCAAAAAGAACTAAAGTGTTTTGCAGTTTGATGTCTTGAACGTACTAGAAAAGGCCTCCTTGTGAACATTCATATTTAGCTTCAAACTGAGTAACCACGTAGGTTGTGACCTGACCCCGTAGAACCTTGGGAATAACCTCGTTATTCTTTCAAGAGAGGAAATTGAATCTGGAGATCCTAGCAAGTTGGCTTGTGTCAAAACAACGCTGAACAGAAACTTATCTCTTATTGTAATCCATAAGGATCAATATCTAATAGAGAAAAAGACTTTCAGCCAATCTGAATGAGCAATAGATATCTAAATAGATAACAAAATACACAACCATATATATTCATGCAATGTAACAACTGAAGATAAATATCTAGACTAATAACTGACCAGGATGTCGTTGGTGATTACTCTGGATATTTATCATCAGGTGTTTTTTTAACATTCCATATTGGTCAAATTTTGATGCAATATGGTCAAAACCCTCACCAAGGATGGTCTACATATCGACCATTTTGTGTTGAAATTTAGCATCATGGGTTTGGCATCCTGGTCGGATGGGCCAAACAATTCAACCGACATTTCTCGAACATTCGACGCATAAACTTGGCAATTGAAAAAGTCAATTTTGACCAAGATTGGCATAGAAAATTTGACCTTAACAATGATGTGTCAAAATTTTGACTATAAAAATAGCGACAAGACCATTTGTCGATCATTCCATCATTTGTCAAAAACAGGTGCCAATTCTACTAGTGTATTGATGGTTGATGCACCACATCATTATGAAATCTATATAGGCTTACTCCTTGTATTTTTATTTACAAAAAATGAGGGGTGGGATACAGTATAAATATTCCTTTGGTACTCTATTTTCAACTTATCAATAATGACTACCCCGAATTTTCTTTCCTTGTCAATTCATAACCAATGTCTTTAAAATATTTCATTAATTAAGTGATCATGTCTATTGCTTCCTCAAGTAATTTTTTCAAATTAACCACACTCTTCTATATACATTCACACTTAAACCCCTACCTATAGATCAATGTCTTGAGAGGACTATATTCAGAACATAGTATGCATTTGGTCACATCGACATTGGGCCTCATATCAATAATCTCCTGTAGTAACCTCATTGCAGCCTTGTGTGCTACACCTTCCATCTTCACAATCTTGATTTTAGATGACACAAAATTCCTTTTCACTACTAATTCATCAAAAGATTCACTCAAATTATCAATAAATGGTAAGCCTAGGTCTTCAATTCTACTATCCTCTCCTAAGTGATCTTGCCAAATCGACCATCTATCTGCAATTATGATATTAAATATTTATTCTCATAAGATTTTGGATCTATGATTTGGTGGGAGTACTGGTGGATAGAAACAATGGGCCCACTAAAGACCTTAAAAATTTAGGTAATGTATCAACCATGACCTTTAAGTTATCTTTGTCATGCTTGGTCTTCTCAACCATTTCTACGACCCTATTGGTCAAGACCTACCAGTTTTGTAAATGCACATCTATGCTAGGGGCCTAGGTCTATCTGTGTGATATTAAAATCAATCAGGTTGGTTTGACACAAATATTTCTATGTATGTGGATGAGAAATCCAAAGGAAAAGGTGATTTGATTCTTCACTCAACCAGATGGGAAGAAGTTTTGAGCTTCTTATTCTTGGGAGGAGGAGATTTCCAAATAAGTGCAATGACATCTTTAGGTGTTTGTTTATAGGATTCGCTTTTCCTTTTATTGGGCACAATAATTTAAAGCCATGAATTAGAGGATAACACTTGAGTTGCACTTTGCATTTCATTAAGGGAGACAAATGGAGTCCTTTTAATTGTGGGTGTTTTATTAATATTTTGAATAGAAAAGGGAAATGTAAATTTATCCTTACCACTTATTGTGTCTTCTTATTGTATATCCCAAGCCATTCCTTTTCCTTTATTATCATATTTTGATGTTGGTGCCTCTTGATTTCTTTCTTGATCACCATCCCCTTTCTCTCCATGTGTTGTTTGAATACCAACATTGGGGAGTGATCTATCTCCACAAGTAGGTTTAGGACTCATATCTTTCTCTGGGAGTTTTCCATCCCCACCTCCACTTGGGCCAATTAACAATGATGCCTATGTGATAGGGATAGTAGGAAACTAAGTGGAGGGAACTGAGATGTTCTATGTTGGGGTTTGTTGGCTTCTTCTAGATGAAGATTTCTTGTTGTCCCCTTTCTTTCTAGCAACCCACATTTTGGCCCTCTTTATCATGATAGTCATTCTTTTGTCTAGAGTATCCTCTTCGGGAGCATTCGAGTCAATGGAATTCAAGAATTGGGCTTGCACTTGTGTGGTATACATGGGATCAACCACATACGACTCATCATTTTTAACATCAATCACATGCATTGAGGTGCAATAATCTCTCTTTTTTAAAAAAAAATTTGACCTCGACCAATACCTCCTCCTTAATTAAAAGTCATCAACACAGTCTACGTAGAAATATTCTAAATGTGAAATGTGGTGGTATGAGGGCCCTAAGAACAAATTGTTCTTAAAAAATCCTTTTGGTCAAACTAGCCCCTTAAATTATATGTGTCCATTCAAAACTTTCCTTTTTCTTTAACAATATTAATAGTATTGAGAGATGATTGGCAACTATATACTCCCAAATTGATAGGGAATAGAATACCTTCTTTATGTCTTTGTCTATAGATTTTATTCACTTCGTAGATTTATCTACATAACTCCACCATTATTATTTTATCATCTGCATACCTAGAAAGTTTCCATGGAAATTCATCAAAACTACCAATCCTAATATAGGTGAAAGTAGCAAACTACAAGAAATCGATACTGTAAGTTTGTATTAAAGCTACAACTTCCAGTGAGATCCTCTATTTTGGACACCCTTGTAATTCCCTAAAAATTTCATAGTAAATACATCATTTACCCCTCTAAAATCACAACAACTATTCTGTAATTGTCACCTAGAATAAAAATTATATATCTAGATGTGATCCTAAGAATCCTCTACATAGTCTAAACCAGGCTAGTGGTGAGTGCAGGTAAGGCATAAAATAAAAAGGACATAAAATCATTTATTCAATGGGATCATGGAGATGAATTTGATGTACCCTATCACTAATAATACCTTCCCAAGCTATGTAGCCCAACCCTGAGAAAATAAATTGCATGAAGAAGAACATCCATTCATATATATTAAGTGCATCCTCATCACCCCTAAGACTATGCAACAAGACAACTATGTTTGTGATCTCCCCTTTAATGAAGGTGCGATAAATTGTACTCAACAACATGGACTATCCCTTCCTCGGGGATGAGAACCATGCTTTATCAATCACATTTTAGTAAACCCCTTTTTGTGAAACTCACATTGTGATGATGTGAAGTCCACTGAGCATACACATCCTTGTTAGCCAAGTAAAATAAATTTTGCATTGTTTCTTTATGACGAGTTAGCAAAAATTGATAATGATGTGTCTTAAAGGCTTCAGTGCTATGGTGATGCTTGTGTATACATTAAATAATTAAGTGCACACAGTGTACAACTACAAGAATCCCAATCACTTAGATTAACTCACTTTCCAGTATCTTTTGAGTGATAGGATGTCTGTTTGGATGCCTTATCCTTCTCCAAATATTGTTGAAATCAACATGCCCTAATTTTGGATATCTGATATTAAAAAAACACTCAAGACCATTCAAATGATCATATTGTAAGACCCCGCCTTCTTAAGTACCAATGTAATTTTAAATTTCAAATATATCTAGAGTAGTTAGGTCTAAATAAGTGGTTGTGCGGTTATTTCATTGGTAAAATTCTTATGTCGTCTCTCTCTTTAGAAAATTCTCGATATAATAAAATAAAACCAAAAAAATTCAATTTATTCTAGGATGATAATTGAACAATCTTTATGATCAATTAGTACGAGAAGATAGATACATCTGGCATAAATTGATTTGAAATATTATGTTCAAATTTTATTTGATGGAATCACGATTAGTAGATGAAAATGGGGTGTTTATAAGACCTCGCAACTTGTATGACTAAAATAAACCTAATTGGTGGAAATATATTCTTTCATATAAAATTAGATAGGCTAATAGCTATAGATGGGTTATTTGAGTGGAAATAATCTTGTGCTTCATTAGTAAACTTGATTGAAATTAAATGTATGTTTTCTTCTTTGAGATACCTTGATAACTATGTATTTAAAAATATGAAATTTAGATAGGATTTTACAAATAGTTTCTAATAAGGGATCTAAAAACACTCGTAATCATTGTTGGCATTCTTCCTTCTAATCAATATTTTGTACAATGAGGATGGAATGTTTTTAAACTATTGCATATGGATTAAAATTTCATGATGGATAATTTCATAAACTAGAACTACAAGAATGTGATTAATAACTAATGTTATCAGTTATAATGATTTGAGTTTACTTGTGGTTGTGTTTGCAGGAATGTAAGTGTCCCTACATGAGGGAGGAGAAACACTTGTTAAAATACCTCATGAACGAGTTGGGGTGATTCAATTTTTATAGTTAGGAATGTTCAGTTATTTATATAAATATTTATGGGTTATTACTTTAGGTCAAATTTATTGGGGTTGAGAATCCTTGTAAGAGAGTTTAGGATTTTAAAACCCTTGGGTTAGGTTAAATATCGAGGGGACCTTGGTATGGGTCATTATTTGGTGTTGTTTGGTCAATTTCATGTATCCCTGTGCAAAAATAGGTGCCTAGGGTTATTACCTTGGTGTTGGGGACCTTTTCAACATGTGATATTGTCCTTAGGACTTGATATGACCCTTCAAAAAATCACCTTTTTAAAAGTGACGAGATTGTTAGAGTAATCTTTAGTTGCTTATTGATTAAATCATGTTGATTTAATTAATTAAGTCATTACTCTTTAGTGCTTAAGTTTCACTTAGGCAACGCTTTATAATTCTTTAGGGTTTTAGCCTTTAGGGTTTCGGTATCCTTTATAAGGATTCACCGCTTTGTATTTCATAAGGAGATCATTTTGTAATTCCATTTTGTTGATAATATAGAAGACTTTTTCTTTCAACATGGTTTTGCAGTCTCTGGCCTATTGGCCGCCATAGCTGTCTTCCCTTCTGTCTTTGCTTCTTCCTCGTAATAGTCTTTGCATGCAGGTGATCTTGGGTGAAGTTGCCTTTATCAACTTCTACATGGTATCGGAGCCATCTTGCTGCTGGCTGTTCTAATTTTTCTAAAGCATTCGAGGGTTTGCAGTTCGCTAGGATTTTTCTAGCTTCTTTTAGTGGTTCTGGGGGGTCTTTATTTTTTGAGGCACTTTGGACCAAAACTGACCTCACGGTTGCGTCCAAAAGGCCCAAAAACCCTAGAATCCATATAAGACTCATCCATTTTAGACACCGGGGCCTCTAGAGAATTTTTTTGGGCCTTCTAGGGCCGTACGACACGTTGTTTGAGGAAAAATTTTAAAAAAATAAAAAAAACTATTGTTTTTAATAATTTTTTGGTTTTAATTGAGCGCGCACAGTGTTTAAACAGAGGCGCCACCGCCGGGCCGCTTGCACGCCACCCGCGCTCAGCCTGCCCGCCTCCCGCCACCCGCGCGTGCCCCCACCACCTTCGTGCTACCACCGGGCGCCCCCGCCGCCTTTCGGCCCCGCCGCCCCGCTCGGTTCCTGCGCCGCCCACAGTGCGCAGCCCCGCCAGCGCTCACATCCGCCACCGCGCCCGCCACCGCCATCGCTGCCCGGTGGCCGTTTGCCAGCCCCCGGGGGCTTATCTACTCTGCGCATGGTCTTATGAAGGACCAGGAGCCCTGGTTAAGCCCGCAGCGCGCGCCATAAGCCCAGGGGCCCAAATTTTTAGCCCCAGGGGCTCTTTTGTGCCCTTTTTTGGTTTTTTGGGGGTACCTGAGCCTTTTTTGCTCTATCTTGAGCATACGGGGGTCTTTTTCTGACTTCCATATACCGTCGAAAAGCTCTTTCTGAGAAATTTCCAATGATAGAGGTTGGGTTTTGAGTTCTGCCATTTCAACAGTGGTTTTTTCTGTTGAAGTCTGATATTTTGTTTTGCCTTCCAGGAGTCATATCTGGCTCATCTGGACTCCGTTTTTGGCAAATGAGATATCGTCAGAAAGCTGGTTCAGTGTACTATTTAGTTGTAGGGTTATTTTTTCCAGATTCTGCTCTAGGTTTTCTCTCCTCTGAGATTTGCAGTTTATGCCCTCTAATGGATTGCTTGGTTCTACAGGTCTTGGGATCTCTTCTTCTGACTTCATGGTTCACTCTTCTTTCTGACCTCTGAGCTTGTATGCTCCTTCTGATGCATTCTTTATTCTGTAAATGCACTGAGATAAAGTGTCTACTTCTGTATATGTGGGATCTTGTACACCTTATTCAGTTTTTGTACTTGCACTGTGTTATAAAGTGCCATGGGGGGTTATGATGTTTATGCCGCTTTAGGCGCATCCACCTTTGTCAAGTGAGCGTACCTTCCATGACATTAGCCCATATTGTGTGTCTGTGACACTACCCTTTATCCTGTGTGTATGCTTCTATTGCACTGTTGGTGTTCCTGGTTCTTCTTCTGCAGATGTTTCTGGAATTGCATTTCAGTGTTCCTGTCCCCTCTCCCAGTTCAGCATTATGGGGGGGTTCACCTGTTGGTTCTATTGCTTCCTGGTTCGATTGATCAGCTCTTCAGACACTTTGTCTTCTCTACCTGGTCATGCACTTTAGTGGGGGTTCCAGCAGTATCTTCTGACAGAGTTTACAGTTCCTTTCTTCGGAGATGCTTCTTGCTCTTTTCTTGTTTCTTTATCTGGGACATCTTTTCCCTAGATTGAAGGCTTGTTTCCTTCATCTAGTTTTCTTTCTTGTTTGGGTACCTGATCAGGCCTAGTTGCCGGGACCCATCTTTCCTACTTTCTGCAGTAGTTAGCTGTTTTGCTTCTCCCTAAGTTACACTTAAGGGGGGGTGTTAGAGTAATCTTTAGTTTCTTATTGATTAAATCATGTTGATTTAATTAATTAAGTCAGTACTCTTTAGTGCTTAAGTTTCACTTAGGTAGCACTTTATAATTCTTTAGGGTTTTAGCCTTTAGGGTTTCGGTATCCTTTATAAGGATTCACCGCTTTGTATTTCATAAGGAGATTATTTTGTAATTCTATTTTGTTGATAATATAGAAGGGTTTTTCTTTCAACATGGTTTTGCAGTCTCTGGCCTATTGGCCGCCATAGCTGTCTTCCCTTCTGTCTTTGCTTCTTCCTCGTAACAGTCTTTACATGCAGGTGATCTTGGGTGAAGTTGCCTTTATCAACTTCTACAGAGATAAGGCTTTGGGAAAAGTGTTTTTGGGTTGGAGATTCATTAATATCTTGGGAAGAAGGAAGAGAAGGCATTTCCCACTTCTCCTTTTTGGATAACTCATGGTTGGTAGAAGGGGAGAGAGGAGAAGAATGAAGGTTCTGGCATATGGCTGTGGAGGTCAAGATTAGGCTCATAGAAAGATAAGTTATTTCTTCCTTCATATGCTTGGTTTTGGCATAAATTTATTGTTCATGTATTGTTCTTCAAGGTAGTTGTTATAGAGAATGCTAGAAAGATTGTTTTGATAGGATTAAATGTGATATGGAAAAATAAGCTCTCATCATGAATCATAATGGTGCACCGTATCCTTACTTTCTCGGGGGTTGGCTAGGATCCTTGAGGTCTCATGATGCCATTTGGATGGGAGGAAAGAAAGACTTGTTTGTATCTTTTCATGGTTTTAACACTTAAACCATTAGGGTTCGTGAGGAAATTAGCTTAAGAGAAGTTTCAATATGCTACATATCTTGTCCTATAATTAGATCATATTGTTTGCTATTTTATTTTCATTTTTTTTCTTGTTTGAAGAATCATAGAAATGTACAAAAAATTATATTTAAGAGTAATTTTTTTTAAAGTATTGGATTTAGGTTTGCATGGTGTAAAAGAAAACAAAATTTTTTTTTGTTTAGAATACCTTGGGGAGTAAACTATATTATTGCGTTATTTTCATGAATGAACATTTATATTTCTTATAATAGATCCTACTAATAATCAAGAGATTTAATGTATAGGGTGCTGGTATATATATCAAACCATTATAATACGCTATCTCCCTTGTCAAAAATTAGTTAAATAAATATTAATTATGGATGAAATCATTATAGTTATTTATGCCACAATTTTGTTTGGTGATATGCATCAAGATAGTGTAACTTCAGAGAAACCAGATAATGCGTAAAAATAATGAGTGCATAGGATAATGTTAATAGATCAATAAATGTTTTTTAACCAGCCTATCAGTGGTATTGTTAATGCCCTCAACCACTTTTCCCGTTAATCCATTGAGCTATCTCTCCCACAGCTGAAAGCTCCTTTCTCTTCCTTGACTGATCAATCTATCACTAAATGGCCTATTAAATTATAGTAGGGGTCAGTTCAGTTTCACGTGGACCTTTCAAATTGATGAAATAGTGCTTGGGTTAGGATTTCTAGACCCAATGAAAAACAATATTTCTGTGTATCATCTGCGCAACCGATAGACATCTGTAAATAATCAGAATAATTAGTTATTATTAGCTTACATCATATACTAGGTAGTATCCATATTGTTCCACTATAATATTTGATATTATTTTGATAAGATCAAAAAATATGGGTAAGCTCTCTCTTCGAATGATATAACCATACATTTTTGCGCAGGAAGAAGAAGATGGTGGTAGTCGCTATTTTCTTGCACTCCTTGGAGGTAAATTTTTAGAGGGTACATTTGGTAGGCAAGTAGCTTTCTGGTCCAAATCATGACTAGTAACTAGAGAGTCGGCCAATCATTCCATGAGAGTAGACGGGGTGTAACTCCTTTCCATACAACACCTATCCACCTGCCCTCCTATTCTATAGAGACTTGACGACATTATTTTGCCATTAGTATACTATGAGGAAAAACACAGATAGAAAGCATTATCGGTAGATATCAGGCATCACCGGTGAACCATAAGCAGTACTGGTGAAATGCAAGCATACCCGACAGCACAAAGAATTTTTGAGAAAAAATGCTAAGTATAAATGTGACAAGCTTCACTGGCAAACACAAGCGTTACCGGCGAACACAAGCATTACCGGCGAACACAAGCATTACTGGCAACATAGTTTCCAGAATCAACCCGACAGGAACAAACAAGCATACCCAACGACATGTTCAAGAAGGAACACCGACAATCAAGAAAACCGACCATCAGAACTGATAGACAGATCAAGAACCCGCAAATTGTGGATCTGAGTTTTACACGTCAATTAAAGCAATGTAAATCTATTTATAGAGTTTTTTTTTTGTTTTGAATCATATTAGATGGTCATGCATGCTTTATGTAAATGCTTTAAAGCATCCTAACGGATCAAAAGCATATCTAACTAAAGATCAAGATCAAGTTGTATATCTTGAATCTAGAGTTAACGTGTAAATGCATGAATCAAGAATTGAGCTTAGATTAGTATAAATAGATGTTCATACTCAAATGTGAGTACATGAATTCTTAATAATTGATAGCCACGAAGAGCATCTAAGGAGCAGAAGGCAAAATTCATGCAAAGAGCAGAAATAGAATACATCAGTTAAATAAGAACACACAGAGGCTACCGACGAGCAGATAAAGGTAATACTCAATCATGGAAGGATGATTAATAGTATTTTTGGAGCTTCATAGGATCTGTTTTATTAGCAATTAAACATTGCATTTATCATCAGATCAAAGACTTATGTAGTTGCATTCTAACAAGTGCATCACATCTAAAATCCTTTTGTAGAAGGTGGACTTAACCGTCCTTTGTAAATCTCTTAACAGAGTGCACACTTA
>MU227643.1:1358000-1369693 GCA_018584345.1 Thuja plicata
TTTGTAAGGACTAGTGAAAACAATAATCTTTATTTAAAGGAAGATACTGATGCTAACACTTTGATTGCTAAAATATTTGTTGATGACATCATATTTGGAGGCAATGATATGCTATGCAAATCATTTGAAAATGAGATGAGAAAAGAGTTTGAGATGTCTATGTTTGGAGAAATTAAGTTCTTTCTTGGTCTCCTTATCATGCAACAAGGAGAAGGTATTTTCATTACACAGTCCAAGTACATCAAAGAGGTCCTGAAAATATTCAAGATGGAAGAATCCAAAATAGTTGCAACACTGATGGTTACTGGATGTAAGTTGACAAAGGAGGACAAGACAATAGAGGTAAATCAGACTTTGTACAAATCAATGATTAAAAAACTCATGTATATTGTACACACTAGATCAGATATTGCACATGCAGTAGGAATTGTTGATATATTTTTTGCTAACCCCAGATAATCACATATGACTGCTGTGAAAAGAATTCTAAGATATTTGAAGAATACTAAGGAATTTTGGTTATGGTATAGAAGAGAAGGCAAATTTGAAATTAAGGTGTTTACTGACACTGATTGGGATGGACATCTTGATGACCAGAAGATCACAACTGGACGAGCATTCTTTATGGGTGACAAACTTGTCACATGGATTGGCAAGAAGCAAGGATGTATCTCTCAGTCTATTGTAGAAGAAGAATATGTTGGTGCTACTGCAAATTGCTCAAATATTGCATGGATCAAATAGTTACTGGAAGGTATGCATATGAAGATCTTAGAACCAGTGATTATCTATCGTGATAACACCAGCGCAATAAACATTTCCAAGAATCTAGTCATGCATGCTAAGACTAAACAAATTGCCATCAAGTATCATTATTCGAGAGAACAAGTTCAAGAAAAAGAGGTGATACTTGAGTATGTGCAATCAAAAGAATGATTGGCTGATATCTTCACCAAGCCACTGCCCAAGGATACATTTGAGTACTTAAGAAAGAGATTAGGGGTCAAACCCTTGTCTACCAAGTAGTAAAATGATTTAAGGCTGCATCAGCCTACATATTATTAGAATATCAATCATGTTGATGCAAGCAAAGAGATGAACTTCAAAAGATACATCTATATACAGATAGGTATATATCAAAACTAAGCACCAGAGCATATTGTTGTATTATTGATGGATAAGGGAAATTCAAGGAATATATTATGGATAGGAGAAAAATGATTGCTTGACATGAATGTCAGATATTTGTAAAATATTTGTTTGGCATTATTGTCAAATGGAGAGAGATTATCCATATTATCACATCCTTAAGGAAAAACAGAGATAGATTATCCATTATCAGATTACTCCAACAGGGAGGGATTATATCCTAAGAGAGAGAAAATTGTATGAAAGATTATATAAAGGGAGAGTTGCTGACAAAAGAAAAAAGACATCAAAAGAGAAAGAATAGTCAAAGGAAATAAATTGACACAAGGAGAGGTCACAACACATCAGAAGAAAGAGAACTATAGGAATCAAATCTAAGCTAAAACAAAGGTTACTGAAGTTATGACATTTATCGATTGACAAAAGGGAAAGATTGGTAGTTTGATGAATCTCAATGATTGTATTTCATATTGTATTAGAAATAGTATAGTGTGATAATATAGTATATTTACATCAATGCCAAAGGGAGAGATTGATGACATGTAATTGATTGAATATTTGATAATGTTAAGTTGAAGATAATGCAAGACATTAAATCAGTTAATGGTTTGTATTGTCATTGATGTCAACTTGATATCATCTGTACGGTCATGTACATAATGCCAAAGACTTCAGAGAATTAATGGAACAAAGGTTATTCTTTCAGCAATGCATAAAAGTCAAGTATTCACTAAGTGACAAACAACATCAACGGAGTGCACACCATCAGAAAAGGCAAAGAAGAAAAGTCATAGTGCTACCCGATGAGCAAAAGATAGTGTTGCCTGACGAAGCAAAACCATAAGATGCCCGACGAGCTGAAAATAGAGTTTCTTGACAAGTAAAAATCCAATGATGCCTAACAGATGGAGATCCTAAAGCTAACTAGAGTCACACCGATGGAATTGTGAGTTTTCACCGATGACTAACTGTAGAGTTGGCCAACGGAATAGAGAGTTCAGAAAATGACAAAATATCTAGCTGGCAAGAGCTAATGATAGACTTAACTAGTTTTTTTCTTTGTTTTATTCGACCAAAGTTAAGTGATTGATTTAAAGATGATTTGTATAGTTGGAATGAAGATAAATACGAGACAAATCAGGAGTTATTCTTTAAATCTAATTGGATGGATTGTTTTTTATGCCAAGAATCAAGAATCAAGAAACAATGAATACCATGTCTATATAAGAGATAGGCTTAATTCATTTTTGATATCACATTCATGATAAAGGGATTAAGGGGAGTGAACGAAAAGAGGATGTTGAAGAGAAACTGATGAAGAACAACTTCATGCAGTACTGATCAATCAAGTTGAAGGAGAGCTAAGGAATTCCGCAAACACCTATGAACAATGAGCACAACATCACAAAGAAAAAAGTGTGGAGCAAAAAATAATTGAATTGATACATTGATTAGAGAGGTAATGTACTTAAATAGATCTAAAAATATGCAATACAAGTTGCATTAGAAACAGGTCATATTGTTTCAGTTTAACCATTGAAGCATCAAGTCATAGAGGAAGATCACTGTCGAACTATAGAAAATATTAATAATACTTATTTTATTGCTCATGGTTTTAATGTTGTTATTCACTTAAGCAATGTCACCTAAATGAGTTACCCCCACCCCTATAGATGGGTTAATAATTGTGTGGATAGTGATGTTCATCTTAGTAAAAAAAATAAATAATAATAATAATGTTAAAAATAAAAAATTAAAAAAATGGTTGGGTTTTCTACTTGAAATTTTGGGCATTACACATATCCCAGATCCTTGAATTTCATGACTTATATTTAATGTATTCAACTTCAATGGAGTGCGGACTTTTATCATAAAATACCTCAAAGCATAGATTTAAATAGCCTTGGAGCAATTTTGGAACTTATTGGCTTGATAATGCATGTTTCTATACATAATTTCTATGCCCTAACTTCTTTCCTTCTATCCACTTTTATCAGAGTGAATAGAAAAATGAGAAATTCAAGCTCTTAAAAGTCTTCCATTAATTCCATTCATTTGAGAATTCTATGCTCTTACCTACTACTATTGTCTCTTCAATTGAATATGCCACCTCATCCTTTTCAAATAAAGTCAGTTCCTTTTGACTTGTCAAACTTTGTCTCTTTAATTAGAACTACCGCTTAAGATAATATATTTTTTCTTCCCTTTGTGACTTTGTAAATCTTATTTTTATGAAGTGTCATCAAAATAAACTAGTTCTTGAACTAGGTAGCGGACTTGAAACACTTTACAAAGTGTTCAACATTTCTCATAAGGTTATGCTGGAAAATTTTTAACCTAAGATTTTTCATACCTCTTCCTCGAACCTTCACTTCCTACTTAGTTCCACTTCAAACATTGGGGTCAAACAAGAGTTCTAGAACTACTAGTCAGGTCTAAAACACTTTATAAGAACATTTAAACAACTTTACTAGGCTTCGACAAGTATTTTTGAACCTATCTTTATTTTGTCTTACTTTGCCTCTACAAATGTCAAAGTTCCACTTTGAGCTTCATATTCTGGATTGAGTTCTTGAACATGGACCTATGATATTAACTCTTTATTTTCATTAGATTTTGGATCTGTTATTTGGGGGGAGCACTGGTGGATAGTGAAAATGGGCCCACTAAAGACCTTAAACATTTAGATATTGTCTCAAACATGGCCTTTAAGTTATCTTTGTCATGGTTGGTCTTCTCAACCCTTTCCATGACCCTATTGGTTGAGACTTGCCAGTTTTACAAATGTGCACATATGCTAGGGGGCCTAAGTTTGTCTGTGTGATATTAAAATAAATAAGGGTGGCTTGACACAAATATTTCTAAGTATGTGGGCGGGAAATCTCAAGGAAAAGGTTATATGATTCTTAACTCTCAACCGGGCGGGAAGTAGTTTTTATATTCTTATTCTTGGGAGGAGGAGATTGTAAAATAAGTGCATTGACATCTTTAGGTTCTTGTTTATAGGATTCCCTTTTCCTTTTACTAGGGACGGTAGTTTGAAGCCATGAATTAGAGGATAACACTTGAGCTACGCTTTGCATTGCATCAAGGGAGAGAAATGGAGTCCTTTTGACTGTGGGTGTTTTATTAATATTTTGAATAGAAAAGGGAAATGTGAACTTATCCTTACCGCTTATTGTGTCTTCTTATTGTATATCCAAATCCATTTATTTTCCTTTATCATCATCTTTTTATTTTTGTGCCTCTTTATTTGTTTCTTGATCACCATGCCCTTTCTCTTCATTCGTTGTTTGAGTACCAGCATTGGGGAGTGCTCCATCTCCACAAGTAGGTTTAGGAATCATATCTTTCTTTGGGAGTTTTCCCATCCCCACCTCAACTTGGGTCAGTTAACAATGATGCCTATGTGATAGGGACTATAGGAGACTAAGTGGATGGAAGTGCAATGATCTATCTTGGGGTTTGTTGGCTTCTTATAGATGAATATTTCATGTTGTCCCCTCATCCCTTATTAGCTCTCTCTCTCTCTCTCTCTAAGTGAAAATGGCTTCTCCTAGGGACCTCATGGCCTATTTATAGGCCCCTTTTTGATGGGATGGTCAATCTTCTCATCCCTCCATTGGTTAAAAATGCCAAAACAAATTGGTGGAGAAAAATGTTATTATATGTTTTATAATATCCCCAATTTATAGGGCCTAAAGATGAAGTTTGCATATGCTTTTATATGATAGTAGGTCTGATATATTATTATTTCAAGGGTGTTTTAGAGAATTTAAATGCATGGGTGAATGGTTTAGCATTTTTATGATGGGGAGAGAATTGAGAATGATGTATGAAGGTGTCACAAGCCTATTTCCTTGATTTAGTGGCCTTTGGAGTTAAAAAAACACCTATATGTATGAATTTCCTATTAGGATTGTATAAAACACCGTGATCCTAAATCTGAGACCACTCAAGTGTGAGTTCTTATTTTTTTGTTTTGGTACATGTAAAATTTTAAAATACCTTGGACACACTATAAATACAAGGTATAAGGACCCCAGGCCTATGGTTGAATGCTGGAAGCCATTTGATCTTGTTGGGCCTAATGCTTCAAACATTGCCATTCATGTTTGACACAAACCAATAGACACAAGTCTAGAATTGGTTTATGGTTAGAAGACTCTAGGTGAACATTGGTTATTTCCTTTATGCCACATCTTAAGGATTTTTCATATTATGGGAAGTGTCAAGGACAATAGGGCACAACGTCTTAAAGTGAGTCCCCCAAAAAAAGGTTTAGAAGGATGCCTCTAAGTGTTAAACTAATGTTGAAGTTGAAGTAGCCATGTTATTTATTTTGAGAACCATTTAACCCTACCTCTGTGTTACATACTTAAGGTGAACTTCATCTCTTGAAATCTGAGTTGAGACACTACACAAATATTATAAGTATCTCCTCCAAACTGCAATAGTAGAAACATTAATACGAAAAAATGTGGAGCACTTTTTCAGACTAGTCCTTATAGACACCTAAACTATCATAACATTGTATATAACAGAAACATCTACAACAACATCAAGGTTGTGAAAAGATAGGAGCACAATATCCACAACACATAAAATCCATGTTCCATGTTGCAAGACCAATACATCAAATGCAAACAAATGTGGAGCATTATCCAATACAATTTACAATGCTCTTTCATGTGATTTCACACACTTCACCATCATGTAATGACCAAAACTCCTTTGCAGTAGAAATTTCTCATTCGGAAGAAATAAAAAAGATTCTAAAATATCTTGTAGCATCACAATAGCATCTACACCATCATCATGCTTCTAATCCCCTTCTTAATACTTCTCATCCTCATCATAATGCTTCTAACCCTCATCTTAAAATGATCCTATTTGCGAACAACCTATTGAATAGTCCTGGATAAATGAGAGGGGGGTGAGTCATTTATGCTAAAATATTTTTTAAACTTATTTGAGTCGGTAGAAATATTAATCTAATCAGATAATAAAAATAGAAATGAACTTCAGAGCACATAAGAACATCATACACAATGAACACCATATTTACGTGGAAAATCCAAGATGGAAAAAACCATGAAGAATGATGATTCTCAATTATGAAACATTAATCAAGGTGACACAAACTAAGGTGATTTATACAATGGAGGCTCACTACCAAGATTCTCAGTGGAGGTAGGCTCACTACTCGACTATCATAGCCAATGCAAAATTAACTAATTATCAAAATTATCTTACAATCAAAACTTGAATTGATGAAGTTGCATCTGCACATGCATGAATTCAGTTATGGTAAAGGGCACAATAACTATCTACAATAGATCCGATTAGGAATCATCTACCAAACTCCTTCACTACTTCTTCACACAATCTTTGTATTATATCTCCTTTTGACTATGTTTTTCCTTGTCACATAACTCCTATTCTTGCCTTCGCACGAATTTGCAATTCACATATGTTACCACACACTCTATATAACCAAAAAGATGTTATATATATATATCCTTAGAATAATATATTTTTGTAAAGAGTCAGTCTAGCAACCATGTCGACTTGAGAAATAATCTTGAAATATTCATTAAGTCTTAGCATGCTATCATCAGACCCTAAAGATAGGTCGTACATTAAGGTCTTCTTTCCATGTTACTATAGGACCCATAAATACATCATACATAAGATAAGAACATTACATAGAAAAAATACAGAAGGATAAAGAACTTTGAAATATGCAAAATATATTCTAGTGTCAATAGGAACGCCACAACCAAGACTATGTCTTGATCTAATTAAATTTAGTATCTACTAGAAGAACAAGATTAACTACATCTATACAAAATTAGAATAAAAGTGACAAATGAGAAGCCTCTAAAATATTACATGAATGTTTAGATACAAAAGATACCTATAAATATTTTTGAACACAACAACCAACACCAAAAGATTGATCTTCACTATTCAGCACTAATTATCTTCCATTATTGTCACCAAAAATAATGTCATAACCAACTCAAGGATCAACTCCACACAAATCATCAACATAATATATTGTACATCATCCAGAGAACAACATTCCAGATCATAGGCTTTGACACCAATGAAAATAATGCCACATCACTCATTAATATCCCCCTTTGTCACTGATGGAAAAATAGTATAAACACCAAAAATACCAAAAGCACCAAAGACTCCATAACACCCCCTTAGTCGAGAAATATCTTTTTTTTTTCTCTTCATTTTCGCCCTCTTTACCAACAATGGAAAAGGGCCAAAACAAATATTCTTAGGAAATCAAGTAAAAATAATACTTTTCAAAAGATTAAATTTCTTGTACCTTTCTCTCACAATGGGAAGAATATTCTTCGAAGCTTGCACAATAGAAATCATTCTAGCACATATTTTCCTATAAAACTATAAAATCAATTAAAGATGATAGAGAAACATTATCCAGAGATGGGCACTGTTGTAAAAAATTATTTGCATCAAAAAGTATCCTAGAGAGATGGTCCAACCAAACCTCAAAAATTTCTTTGACACACCAAAAACTTCTAACCATATCTTCTCTGTCTTTGAAAAGACAATAGTTCGGACTGCAAAGAACCAACTCTCATTTTTTTTTTTTTTCCATATGTATCTTTGAAAAATTTAAAATGCTTTCCAATATCATCTAGTTCAGATTCAATAGTCTCAATATTTCTTCTAAAATCATCAATAGCAAGAGACAATATATGTAGATGTCATACATTTCCTTAATACATTCTTTTGTCTCACCAATGTGTTTAGACAATCTTTGCTTGGTATTTACACATTTTTTCTCAATAATTTTTTTTTATATCTCATATCCTTCACACCCTTCTTGCAACAAGCTTTCTCCAATAAATTTAACTAGATCAACCAGTAACAACTTGGGAATAATAGAAACATATAATCAACTAAAGCATCTTCAATTCTAGGGCTACTAATTGGAGAGAAGGCATACCACATTTCACCAATCTTATTTAAATAACCTTCTTCCAATATAGAATGAATTTCATCTGAATTGAAAGAGTTAGATTCAGATGAAGGCACATCTTCCTTTTCTTTCTCTTCAAATATCTCAGTGATAACTTCTTTTTCCCTTAGAGCTAGTTTTCCTTCTTTTAGGTTCTGGAGGGGAACCTCCAATGACAACTTCTAATTATTTTTGATTGGAGGAGGAAACCTCCTCAAAAGATTGACCGCATAGAACCAAATAGTAACATACTGAAGCACAGATTCATCTGCAATAATAAGAGATAAAATTTGCAGGCATTTTCATTATCTTCCATATATTCCAAGTATCTATAAATTTTCTTTCTGATAGGGATGCCGAGAAAGCACACAACATATTTCCTTAATGATAGTGAACTCAAAAGGTAAAATACCAAACACATAAGAAAAGACCCAAAACAGAAAGAGTAACCCTTAGCCAATGTCACTCTATGTTCTCAATTATATTCTCCATTAACATACTACACAAATATAATTATTAATTTTCCTTTATAACCTCGTGTGCAAGATATACAACAATAACCAAAGAAGAACCTTCACAATTTTGAAAGTAGATTTTGTAAGTGATGCCATATGCAACATACCTAACTACAGAATTTGCAATAGTGTTTATCAATAAAGCTCAGGGGTCTTTATCAATACTACTAAGTTCTTTAATATCTATGTATTTCACCTTCTTCTTTCTAGGTTGATCATTAATGCAACACAAACCATTAATAGATTCAATGTTTACCTTAGTGATTAGGTAGGGTTTATCCAAGATGATGTTTCCATCCTTAAATCGACTCAACATGAAAAAGATAGATTATTTGTCAGAAAACCAGAAGAATTCTCCCCACAAATCCATACACAAGTTTCTGATATTCTACAATTCATCAGCACTCAACCCTCATTCTATTTCCCTTATCTTCCAATGATCAAACTCATCCATTTTCACTCCTTTTAGCTTCTTCAAAATATTATCACTAGATTTTTTGATAACCAATCAAGATTCAATGATCTCTCTTAACTTTTATTCTACGATTCCTTTCACTCTGCAACACTTCAATTTCTCTTTCACAATATGTCAAAATGATTTTAAAAACACTACCATTTTATCCTTAATTATTCATGATGAATTTCCTGCCAAAAAGTGTGTTGATGATGCAAACAATCATACTTTATATTTTAATCAGTCAAATCAAAGTTAATTACACTAAAAAATAAATCATACCTTATTTAAGAGAGGGAGAGTCAATGAAATATGCTTTGTAAATGCTCCCCTTAAGCCAAGGCTGTTGTCTTAGATTCTGGAAGTTCTCACACCAAGATTTTGTGCCACGGACAGACTCCCTTCACATCTTTCCTTTTTCTTCAATATCATAATTGTCATCTTCTTATATTCATCTTATTATGCAATTTTCTTTTCATATTCAGATTTTCTCAAAGTAGTTATGTATCTGCATGTGTTAGCATAGTGTCTTGATCAACTGCATTTGTAAAATTTGATATTCCTTTGTCCTGAATTTACTGAGTGAACTCTAGATATACACTGATTATCTTTGTGGCCATACCCATGAAAAAAATAGCAGTGACCATGAAATAAATTATTCATTACATTCATTCTAGATGGATTAGGTAATTGACTTCTATAATGACTTTCTTTGTGACCAAACTTGTGACATTTAAATATTTGAATACCCTATTCCATCTTTCTTCTACACTCTATTGATTATGTGCATTAAATATCATCTAACATTGTCTTCAGTTCTTCATCGGATTAATATTCTTCTATCACATGTTCAACCTGTCAAGATCTCCCTCAAGCGGTTAAGCTCTATATGCAATCGACCAATCTCTTATACCAATTGTTGAACAATCCTAGATAACTGAGAGAGGGGGGGGGGGGGAATTTGTTATCCTAAAATATTTTTAAAAATTATTTGATCTCTTAGNACAATCCTAGATAACTGAGAGAGGGGGGGGGGGTGAATTTGTTATCCTAAAATATTTTTAAAAATTATTTGATCTCTTAGCAATATTAATCCAATGAGATAATTAAAAAATAAATGAAATTGAAAGAACATAAGAACACCACGCACAATGAAAACTAGATTTATGTGGAAAACCCAAGATGGGAAAAGCCATGGAGAATGCTAATTCTCAATTATGAAATATCATTTAGGGTAATTTTTACAATGGAGACTAGCTACCAATATGCTCACTACAAGTAGGATAACTACCCGACTATCACAACTAATACAAAAATAACTGATTATAAATATAGTCTTAGAGTCAAAAGTTGAAGTGATGAAATTACATCTACACATGCATAAATTCATTTATGATTAAGGGCATAATAATTGTTTGAAGCAGATTCGGTTAGGGGTTATCTGCCAAACTCCTCCACTAATTATTTGCATAATCTCTATTTATTATATCTCCTTACACTGACTATCTTTTTCTTTTGCACATAACTCCTATGCTCACCTTCGCACAACTTTACACCTCACATCATTTACCACACACTCAATAGAACCAAAAAGATATTCTATATATATACATGTAGAATAATAGATTTACATAGAGTCAGCCTAGTAACCATGTTTCCTTGAGAAACAATCTTTAAATATTCATTAAGGCTTAGCATGCTATCATCAGACCCAAAATATAGGTCACACATTAAGACCTTCTTTCCACATTACTACGGGAACCATAAATAGGTCATACATAAGATGAGCACATTACATAGAACATACTGAAGGAAAAATAACTTTGAAATATGCAAGACATGTGCCAATAGGAATTCCTGTGAGGCCTCACCCAGACCCATCATAGCTCAGTTGATACACTTATTTTGATACATTGATACACTTTTTGATTATCCAGACAGAGACTCGAGATATTATGTTAATGATGATGATTATATTATATGGATTAGACTTAGAACATGTGGTTTATTTTGATTATACATGTTTAGATAGGTGAATTGATGAGAAGATCGGATAATGATTAGACTTGATTATTTCATGGATGTTATGTCATGATGATTATGGAATTATTATGTTTTAAACATTTATGTATGAAAATTGTAATTAGGAATTTAATTTTGCTTATTGATTAATGTTGCTAAGTAGGAATTGAATATGTATATTGCATGTGATTTTATTATCTTGGACTACTGATGCTCGAGTTTAGTGTGCAGGAAAGAGAACCATGGAATCACTTAGAGAATCAGTAACTAGCCATATGTGCAACTATAAAGCCAAGGTTGAACCCAATGAAGAGGATCGAACCTTGTTTTTAAGTGATTTTATTTGTGACCGTAAAATTGTATGTATGTATTAGGTGTTTTTATTATGTAATTAGTGACATGTTAATGTTGTATTATGTTATTTTATAGTGTCACTTGACACTCGTTATGTGTTTATGTAATGACATGTCTACTAAGGTTGGCAATGTAAACCTAAGCCTAACTGATTCATTAGGAACCTAATTAAACCCCTTGTTGGAGATACTTG
>MU227643.1:1369743-1397824 GCA_018584345.1 Thuja plicata
AAGCCTAACTGATTCATTAGGAACCTAATTAAACCCCTTGTTGGAGATACTTGCAAAGTTCCACCAATTTGATCATTTAGATTTAATTCTTTTCTAGCCACTTCTAGAGGCCAAAAAGAGGTCCTAATAGTCAAATTTAGCAAAATCCTAGTACCTTAGTGATAGGGGTATGGGTTAGGAATTTTTTTAACACATCTATAATCCCCTAGTGGCCTTGGTGACCTATTTTATGACCCATTTTTCACATGCTACGAAAATAAAGTAAGTCTTGACCTTTTACCCAAACCCACACTCCTTTCCAATCTGACATTTATGATAGGGGACAAGGAAAAGCCAAAGGACTTTAGGGTAAAGTCTAAATTTAATGTTGGTGGGTGGGTAGAAGTTAGAGGTATTTTTAGAGACCTTTGGTAGAGCTAGTGGGTGTTCACCCACTCTCTACTTTTAGAGACATTAGGTTTTGGATGGAAAAAACATAAGGGATTGGGCTCTTCTAAAAATTTATTTGCCATAACACATTGTGAAGGTTGGTCTCCATTGTCATGAAAGTGCTTTGTTTTGTTGCAAGTAGATTTGTATGTTTCTTTTCATTCTCTTGCATATGTGAAATGTATTTGTATTGTTGTGTAAGGGAATGAGATTTTGGGTTTGAATTATTGCTTATGGTTTTATCTTTGTTTTGAATATATGAGTTTTGTGAAGGGTGTGATGGCATTAATCACCCTTGGATAGGAAAGAAGTGGCCATATATGGGGGAAGGGGTTAGTTGGATTCCATGATAGTGTAGAGCCTCTTCTCATGGAGAGAAGAGGGGAAAAAATGCAAGGAGTATGGGCCCTTGCATGCCATTGTATTTGATCCTAATTTTGGGGGAGATAAGGAGAAGATTGGATAGAAAGATGTATGTGGTCTTAGCCTTGAAGAGACATGTTATTTGTATGTATTATTTTGGAATTCTCCTACATGGAAATCCACCTTCACCCATTTTTATGGGTTCATGGTGAATCCATTTATGCAAGCCTTGGGAGAGTATTCCTTGTTGTTGTATTCATGTATGTGGATGTGTGATTGTCACCCATTGGCTACTGATTTTCCTAGCTCGGGGGTGGTCTCCTTGAGACCTAGGATGGGAGGTGAGCTTCCCATGGTTCTCCTCATGTATTTGTAGGTTTTGAAGTCAAGATGATTGTGAAAAAGCTTGGAAGAAATCTCTATTTTGGGTGTAGTTGTGTGAGATAAACTTTAATGTTGCATACTATAATGTAAATGAAGAATCTTTAGTTTCATGCCTATTGTATTCTATTCTTTAGAATAATGAATTTAATCTTTCATGGTAGAATGATATCCAATATTGAGAAGAAAGACAATGTAATAGTTTTTCATAGCATATAAAATCTTGTAATCTCTATAACGTATTTGATTGTAAGTTTTCAAGTTAAAAACACTCCACTCTTCCTTTGGAAATCTATATTCTATTTCAATAGGTTCAACACTCTACCTTAAAACCTTCATTGCAACCTCAATTCTTGAGAAGGAAAGATAAACTTGATAGAAATAGTAAATCAAACAAGTTAGTATATTAATATAAAAATCAACTAATACTAATATTCAATTTATAGTTTACTTACTGTATTTCACTAATAAAATAATTCAAATGCATATAATTAACTAATCCAATAATAAAACCAAGAAATCAATATGATAGATGCTAAAATCAAATAATGTCAATGACACTTCCCAGATTTTTAGAGCAAAAATGCTTTCTAGAATTTGTATGAGAAGAGAAATAATTCTCTTTTCCATAGAGAATATTCCCTTCCTAAGATGCTCTTACTAATTAGAGTTAGTATTCTAACTCCCTAACCTAACCCTGTTGTTAAAAAAAAACTAAATTCTAAATTAATAAAAGATTACATCACATAACTTATATAACACTCCCCTTCCCATAAATGGGTGCAGGTATGTGGTGGCAGAGGTCACATTAAACAAAAAAAAAGAGTTGAAGCATACTCCTTGGGTTTAGCACCACCCTCCCCAAGCCATGCAAAATTAATCCTTGTCCTTTCTTTTCCTTGTGATTCAAATTCCCTTGCATGGGATTGATGCAAGATAGTTGGTGGGCCCCCAAACCTTGTCCTTTAAATCCGCACTCCTTCACTTAGAATTTTGACCCCCTATGCAACCTTGACGTTGTCTCTTGTCACCTCTCCCACTTGGCACGTGGACTAAGGGGGAAGGGAGGGGTGATGGGATAGGGGATATATAGGTTAGTAGGTTAGTGGGTTTAGATTAGTAGGGTTAGCTAGATTAGTTGATTAGGATTAGTAATTAATAGATTTATTAACATGTTAAGATTTAATTAGTAATGAATCAATTTTTTAAAATTATAGTCTATTTTATCCAATGGTTAACTATTTAAAATAGATCATTAATATTAGTAAGTTAGGCTAGTTTAAGATTGTTTAAAGCTTTTAATTGGTTTTCTAGTGTATAGTTAGTGGTTAATTTAATTTAATTTTAGAGGTTAATTTAATTTTCTATTAGGGGAGAATTTAATTAAAATTGATATTAGTAGGTTAGGAATTAGATTAGATGTTGATTATTAGATTTTAATTAGTAGTTTTTTTTGTATAGTGAGTTTTTTATTTCAATAGGTTCAACACTCTACCTTAAAGCCTTCATTGCAACCTCAATTATTGAGAAGGAAAGATAAACTTGATACAAATAGTAAATCAAACAAGTTAGTATATTAATATAAAAATCAATTAATACTAATATTTAATTTATAGTTCACTTAGTGTATTTCACTAATAAAATAATTCAAATGCATACAATTAACTACTCCAATAATAAAACCAAGAAATCAATATGATAGATGCTAAAACTAAATAATGTCAATGACACTTCCTAGATTTTTAGAGAAAAAATACTCTCTGAAATTTGTATGGGAAGGAAAATAATTCTCTTTGCCATAGAGAATATTCCCTTCCCAAGATGCTCTTACTAATTAGAGTTAGTATTATAACTCCCTAACCTAACCCTATTGTTAAAAAAAAAACTAAATTCTAAATTAATAAAAGATTACATCACATAACTTATATAACACTCCCCTTCCCATAAATGGGCGCAAGTATGTGGTGGCAGAGGTCACATTAAACAAAAAAAAGAGTTGAAGCATACTCCTTGGGTTTAGCACCACCCTCCCCAAGCTATGCAAAATTAATCCTTGTCCTTACTTTTCCTTGCGATTCAAATTCCCTTGCATGGGATTGAGGCAAGATAGTTGGTGGGCCCCCAAACCTTGTCCTTTAAACCTACACTCCTTCACTTAGAATTTTGACCCCCTATGCAACCTTGACCTTGTGTCTTGTCACCTCTCCCACTTGGCACGTGGACCAAGGGGGAAGGGAGGGGTGATGGGATAGGGAATAGGTAGGTTAGTAGGTTTAGATTAGTAGGGTTAGCTAGATTAGTTGATTAGGATTAGTAATTAATAGATTTATTAACATGTTCAGATTTAATTAGTAATGAATCAACTTTTTAAAATTATAGTCTATTTTATCCAATGGTTAAATATTTAAAATAGATCATTAATATTAATATAAAAATCAACTAATACTAATATTTATTTTATAGTTCACTTAGTGTATTTCACTAATAAAATAATTCAAATGCATACAGTTAACTACTCCAATAATAAAACCAAGAAATCAATATGATAGATGCTAAAACCAAATAATGTCAATGACACTTCCTAGATTTTTAGAGCAAAAATGCTCTCTGGAATCAAAAACTATTTAAAATAGATCATTAATATTAGTGAGTTAGGTTAGTTTAAGATTGTTTAAAGCTTTTAATTGGTATTCTAGTGTATAGTTAGTGGTTAATTTAATTTTCTTTTAGAGGTTAATTTAATTTTCTATTAGGGGAGAATTTAATTAAAATTGATATTAGTAGGTTAAGAATTAGATTAGATGTTGATTATTAGATTTTAATTAGTAGTTTTTTTGGTATAGTGAGTTTTTTATTAAATTTTAATTATGATAAATGGTAATTGTTTCATGTATTTTTTTTTTAAACAAAAAAGAGTAGAATTTAATTAGTCTTTATATTAGTCGATATTTTAAAATATATATGTTTAAGTGGGTCCAATGATAGTTAAGAAAGGTTATACATATTAATTATTGTAATTAATTTAGTTCTCTTTTATGTATTTAACTAATGTGTGTGAAATAGTTATATCGGGATTGTTTATAGATGTTATGTTGATAGGGTTAATTAACTAACTTTCAAATGTTTTAGGGTTGAAATGGGTTTTGTTTAGTAAATTTGATTGACCGATGATCATGTCTAAAGGTTACTTTAAATGTCGTAAGTAGCTAAGGTTGAAAGGGAATTAGCACTAGATTTAAATGGATAAAGTTGTAATCTAGGTTAAGGATTAAAGTAATTACTAGGTCAACCTAATTCAACATATGTTCTTAATAATTAAATTACTATCATGATACTACACATGGTTAAATATAAAACCATAGTTAATTCAACCTGACCCAAGAGTTCATGTAACCCGTGTAACAAGTTGATGCTCCAACTTTGCATCTGTATCTGGCATAACCCTAATTCAATCTATAAATATACCTTGCAACTTGAAGACTAACTTCACCATGTTATCACCTTTCCTAAACACATCCATTGTTAGTTGTATATTCTTGTGTTTTTTTTTTTAAAATTTGTCGGTGTGTTTTGCCCTAGTTTTGGGCATGACATTTTGGTATCAGAGCCATGTTTCGACACTAGGAACTTAACTCTTTTAAACTTAAATTATTATGTAGGATACATGTCGTCACACGAGCTGCCCAATGAGGTAGAGGTTGTAGAGCTGCACATGTTGGGTCAGAATAGGAGGATCCACCACCTCCACCACCTCAGAACCCTAACCAGGATATTTTGGATATTCTCCAAAATATGATTGGGGTGATTCAGCAGAGACTACCATCCATAGTTCAGCAATAGATTCTTGAAAGGGAAGCACATATTTAAAAAGATGATAGAGCAGTTAGCAGAGAGAGAGAAGTAGGAGTCCCCCACCCAGGTTTGTTGAGGGTCATGGTGATCATGAGGGTGAGTTAGTTCATCGGGTTGTAATACCATGCGAGCATGAGATACATGCTAGAGAGAGACCGCCTAGAGATGTTGGAGATGAGATCTGAGAGTTATTGTGACTCTAGCCACCCTTGTTTTTGGGATCCACTGATGGGTCAGTAGCAGAGGCCTAGTTACAGAGTTTATAGTGATGTTTTGGATTGCATCCTTATGTGAGTAATCTAAAGGCATGACTTGCAATCCATCTCCTATGAGAGAAGGCCTCCACTTGGTTGGAGCAGGAGGTGTCTATAGGTGGAGTGAGTATTGACACAATCACTTGGGAGTCTTTTGTAGCCCAATTTTGAGAGAGGTATCTCTCTGAGCATTTCAGACAGAGATAGATAGAGGAGTTTCATGATCTCCAGCAGAGAGGCCTCACAGTGGCCTAGTATGAGAGTTGGTTTCTCGAGCTCCTTCCATATGTTGTTTACATGAAGGATGAGAAACTATGTATCCACCATTTTATTAAGGGACTTAATATGTCTCTTCAAGGCACAGTACACCTAGCCTTTCCTACCACATTCAGAGAGACAGTTGCGATGACACTTATAGCCGAGGATATCTGTACTAGACAGAAGTCCTAGGATTGGTCTTAGCACTGAAACCCCTCTTCCCAATAGTTAAGACAATAGAGATCCCCTTGGAAAGGGAAACAAAATCACTCAGCAGGATCCTTTAAGGGTCAACAGTCTCAGTAGAAGGATTCTAGATAGAGGCCTTCATAGGGTTATCAGGGCTCTAAGCCCAAATAGTGGTAGTCTTAGGGTCCTAGACATGATTAGAGGACACAGACCTCTCAGGCACAATCAGCTAGGACTTAGCAGTCCTCTAGGGTTGGTTACAGTGGTTCCAATAGGACCAGAGGACCAAAGTAGTCTAGATCACAGGGAGTATAGATTCAGGCCTGAGGGCCATGTTACACTTACGGTGGTATGGGTCATATAGAAAGAGAGTGCCCATAGGGATAGTCAGCTAGTGGTCAGAGAGGGGCTACCTTAGAGCCTATAGTTGGAGATATGGGTAGATCCCATAGAGTTTTTGCAGTGATTGATAACCGCCAGGCCGAGCACCAGGCCAGGGTCATAGAGGCCATAGGTATGATTCAAGGTATTAGTGTTTCTATTTTGTTTGATTTAGGAGCCGCATACTCCTTTATATCTCCCTATGTAGTGGAGCATTGTGGACTAGTGGCACTTAGACAGGGTGTTGGTTGGGAGGTTGAGTTAGCTTCAGGAGCTAGAGTGTCTGTTAGTTCCTTAGTTTGCAATTGTTAGATTTAGATTAGAGACTTAATCACAATGACTGATCTTCGCATTACCCCTCTAGGTTCTTATGATGTAGTCCTTGGCATGGATTGGTTATATTCCCACAGCGCCAAGATAGATTGTCATCAGAAGAGGGTTGAGTGTGTTGATGATGACGATACTTCTATGGTGATATTTGGGGTACAAAGACCCATGTACCTTTGCATGATTTCCACTATGCATCTTAGGCGGTGTGTGTGGAAGGGATGTTAGTTATTTTCCATCACCATTAGTGATAGAGAGGAGTGTTAGGGTTTTTTCTTGCAGGGCCTCTAAAATGCTTGAATACTTGAATAACTCTATGACTCCCAATACCTTTGAAACTCTAACTCAAGCAAGAGAAAACACTAATTGATGAGGTATTTTGATAACACCGAGGATACCTATTATCACCTCCTTCTTTTTTGAGATCCACTGACTTAGGCAAGTTTTACCTATGATTGATTACTGACTTGACAGTATCTTTAGAGTGGATTTTGCTTATGTGCTGGATGCTCTGTTCTTATATGGATAAATAGATAACTATGTAGATAACAATGATTACTCTAAGGATAAGTTTAAAAATCCAAACATTATCTTGATGATGATAGATAGCAACATGACAAGAAATTTCATCCTTCTTTCCTTTTATAATTCTTATGAATCTAGGAGGAATAACCTATTTGATTTTCTCTTTAAGAAATCAACAAATTCTAATTGTAAACTGTGTGAGTACAATTGATTTTAACTATATGTTCTTTGTGTAAATGTGATTGATTTTGAATAGTTTTAAATATTTAATGATGATGGATCACCAAACAAGTTCTAGACCAGTACCTATCCTTGGGCTATAGAGTCAAAAGATATAAATCCATAGAGATAAACAAATAAGAATATTGTAGGATGCCTTACAACCTACATACAACTCAGGTAAAGTGCCTTACAAATTACCCTATCACTCCCATAATGTTATATCAAATCCTCGATTACTGTTGTGCTCTTTGAAACTACTCACAAAGTTTAATTCTCCCCTTACAAGAAACTTGAAAATAATTAGATAGCTACCTTATAGCCAATATGTTTAACATGCCTTACAAATTAAACATAAAAGAGTACACACAATAAGAAAAGAGACAATAAAAATATAGAATAAAGTTGTACTGTATTTTATTAATAAATTTATGCTTCATTACATAACAAGGCCAAGAGCTTAAAGAACACTGACTGAAATCTAGAAGTCTGGTTTGCCAATATATTTCATCTCTCTTCAAAACTATTACATTTGATCTATATAGGTCTTAAACCATCTTTTAATCCTTAAGGAAAGGATGCAACAAGCTTTAGATGGTTTAAGAAACCTAACCCTAAAAAGCATAGAAAAGACAAAAAACAAGAACTTTCAAGTGGTGGAAAGAGAAGAATAAAGGATGAAATTTGATCTTCTTTTGTCTTCACATGAATTTTGGCACCTTTGTCTGATTGTGTTCAGAATAGTATCTAATATTTGTATTGAGACCAAGTGACCGCCATTTTAGGCTAATCTACACTTGTCCTTTGTGGTTACTAACCTCCCTATGCTCAATGATCAGGTGCCAAGTATTCCTTTTTATTCTTCATGCATGACATCTTCTTCTACTTTAGCAGCCTTCTTTTTCTTTGGTTTTGTCTTCAAATCCCATGATGTCACATCCTCCTCTGCAAGCCAATCGAAGCTATGAATACTTTACAGTTTTTTTTCTGTCTTTCCCATCTAACATCATTTATGCCTTTGACATCCACTAAGAATT
Source organism: Thuja plicata (assembly GCA_018584345.1). NCBI lineage: Eukaryota > Viridiplantae > Streptophyta > Pinopsida > Cupressales > Cupressaceae > Thuja > Thuja plicata. The sequence goes on from MU227643.1 coordinate 1,377,959, forward strand.
TATTGATGTCCGTCTCTGCTTTAAAAGCCTCATCCAAAATCTTATTGAAACCTTCCATATCAAGATCAAAATCTATGATAAATACCTCTTTACTAGGCAGTCTGCTATCAAATTCAGTTTTCCAAGCCTCCAAGGCCTTAATCTAATCATCTTCTCCCTTAAGTGGAGGAATAAATCTATTGAAGCTCGGTCCAAACAGGCTCATCTTTGCCTCTATCTGATTTAATTTACCTTTGAAGAAAGGTAAAGTCACATTTATTTTCTTGATTTCATCCTCCACTTCTATCACAATCTTTGGTAGATCTGGCCTATGTGGCTGTAAAGAAGCCAACCTCTCAAATAGTTGTATCCTGGAAGACCATGTTGCAAAATAAGGGCTTAAAGTAGAGATATACCCTGTCACTTCAGCATGAAAAATGGGTAACTTATTATAATCATTTAGGATTATATCTGTTTTATCTTTTAGGATATCAATCCTATGCTGAAGTATATTCAATAATGCATTTATAGCAATCTTATTATCACTTTGAGCCATATCCTCTATTTTTGCTTCTTCCTTTGTTTCAAACTTTTCTTCTATATGTGGAGGCTGCTTTGATGGTACATATACAACTTCTGGATTTTCTAGAAATTGTTTGGTTAGTTCAGCAATTACCCTATCTTGTTCATGGATTTTGATGTGGCATAATTCTGTATCCTTAGCCAGGGCACTAGCCTCCTCTATTAGGATACCACATTTCTCAGACAATTGCTTTGTCTTATCTTCATTCAAATGTGCCCAGTGTGTCATTATTTGGGAAATCTCCAGATCACCTATGTTTTGAAATATCCATACCATTTGATTCCCCACCATGCTCTCTTGAATATTAAAAAATTGAGGCTTCTGGTCTTTAGGACATAGACTCCACATGGAAAATGCTTGGGAATTTGGACTATATCTGAATCCCTTGATTATATCACCAATTTGGATCTTAGTTGTCATTTTTAGGTCTGGTTGCTTTCTTATTTGGTCTATTATAAATGCTGAGGATAAATGCCAGCCTTCAACAAGCAACATGCCACTTTCCAATACTAATTTTCTGGCTTCTTCAGGAGTAATGTCCTTAGTTTTAGGATCATATGTTTTTAGATCTAAGAGAGCCTCATTTTTCACTGCTTCTTCACCAGCTATTCTCAACTGCTCAGATACTTTCCCCTGTTTCTTCCACCTAAGAAAATATTTAAATTCATTAGTCTTTATGAAGTTATCATCACTTAAAAATTGTTGTTGGTGGATCAATCTTTCATCAATACATGTTTTTAGAGGCAATTCAATGTCTTCTTCTACCTCTTGCTGCAATTTCTTTCCTTTCCTGATTTCCTTTCTCAAATTATGATCATATACTTTGTTACCAGGAATAAGAGCATTTACTCTATCCTTTTTTCTCTCCTTTCTCATGTAAGTCTTAGCATGAGATGTCTAACCAAGATAAACTTTTTGCCTCTTGAAAGCAGGCTCATCTATATCATCACGTTGAGAAACTTCAGTCAAGTCTATAATATGTCCCTCTTCTCCTTGTGCCTAAACTGCTTCTGCAACATTTTGTTGTCGTTGATCCATATGAGGTGGACTAACATATTCTTCTTCACTCTCATCTTCATATTTAGACTCTAAATATTCAGGTTCTTATCCTTTCTTTTTTACATCTAGGAATCTTTCCAACTGTTCACAGAGGGTGTAAAAGTTGTCCATCATAGCTTTGATTTTATAAAATATGGCAAATCAGGGTAAAATCCTCCAAATGCTACTCCTTTTCTTTTTATCTGTCTTTCTAAATTCAACAGCTCTTGGATTTTATCCCTTCTTATCCTCACTTCTCCTTCATCAATTATATTCCTAGTTTCATCCTCCTCCACATAATCAGCATGCACATATGTATTTGGTATGGTAGGAGTTAGGAGTCTCTTAGCTCCTGTAATGAATCCCTCTGGATCGATATATCTATACAGTGCTACTCCCATCTTACAACTTTCCAGCCATTTACTTACTAAATCAATGGCACTTTTTCCAATTATAAATTGATAGATCTTGAACTGCCTAGGGGTTAATGTTCCCTTCCTATGTGGTGCAAAGTGTTCATTATCAATTAACAAAAGCTGCCAAATTAATTCCATTGCAGCAACTCTTGATGGTACATGATATGGTAGGACATGTGGAGGATGTGAGCATCCATACACTCTAATCATAGTGAAATTATCCTCTAAATAAAAGTCTCCCCAATTGTGGTCACCTTCCCACTTGTCAACATACTCACATGGTCTTAGCAGTTGTAACACCTTCATCAAAAGTCTAGTTTTGTTGACACCTAAGCTCTGCATCAAAGGGTAAACAATCCAGTTCTCAAATCCGCAGAAATCACAATCCTTGGCAGTGACATTCCATATCTTAATCCAAAATTGGATAGGATTAGGCCGATTATAATAAATTCTTTGGGGGTTTAAGTTGTTCACATCCATGATGCCATAATTAAAATGCAATAAAAGATGCATCAAAATATAATAATGTAAGAATTTGGGCTCTTTATCCTTTTTTTGTATGGCCACAAACCCTTCATGCATCCTGGCAATGATATATTGAATAAAGTCATAGCTGGTGTTGGAATGCACATCTTGTAGATCTAAAACCATCATAAAAAATCTAGCACCAATCTTCTCAATACCTCCATCTATACCCAATACTCTATATAAATCAAATGCAATGTATTTGATATAAAAATTTAGGTCTTTATAGAAATAGGGTGTAGTGGATCCTGGAATAGGGGCAATGTGATTTCTTACCTCTTTAAGGATATGTTTCTGTAATTGATTCCTAGCAACCCCAGGCTGTAACCTATACCTTTCCTCTTTCTTTGTGAGGTTAATCTGAGTAGACATGGTACTATACAAGCTGAAGGCTTGCATAAAATAATTCCTATTGAAAATTAATAATGCAATACCATCATTCTTTTTAATTGTCTTTGATAAGGGGTCATAGTGGTTTGCTAGAACTAGAAACAATTCTACATCTACAAAAACATCAGGAACTAGTAACCTAGCCAAACCATTGGTCCAAGGGTTTGATACTGGTATGGCCTTATCAGTATTCTTATAAAAGTAATTGTAAAGAGAAAAACCTATAGGCCCTAGTGTCTTGGCTTCTCTGATATTGTATTACTCATCTGTCAATATGTTGGCATTTTCCCTCTTGTTTTGTGTTGATCCAGGTAATAGCTTCAAAAAATCATTAGAGAAGTTCCTCTTTCTCTTAGCATCTTCATCCACATCATCTCTCTTCCCACTGGTAGATGCTACACTAACTGCTTTACTCATCTTGTTTTGTTCTCCACTTCCTGTTTACCGATATTGGATTTTCTCCCAGGACACCTTACCCTTCTCTGTGCACTGAAAAATAATTCAAGAACTCTAAAAACTGAATAATCACCTTGAAATTGATAAAAACCTTACTGAATTAACAATTCTTTCTTCTTAGACACAGAAAACCTAGCAAACTTCCCGCTCAAAAATTCTAGATGCATGATGAATGAAAATAAACCTAAGATCATCCCTTTATGGTAATTTCAAAGTACTTAGCTTATTATTGAGGAATCAATCACTTCTGTCTTCAAGTTTACATACTGTGGTATTAATTGAATTCCTAGCCGTAGCCCATGAATGTGATAGGAAATCAAATTCAAATGAGTACATTTTCAGAAAAAACCCTTATAAAACTTGAAAAGAATCACATTTTGATATGACTGACTCTTTATCAGACATCTTAGCTACCTTTTTCACATAGTCATTAATCCTCTGCATTCCTATTGGATGATAAATCTCCATATAGTCATGTCAACAAGTGCCATTTACTTTTTTCTTGTCATAGCTATCACTCTTCATATCTAGCGACCTAGCAACTATGCATTGTCTCCTTGTCGCTGATCAAATTTCTTAACTATAATTTCTTCTAGAGATCTGGAAAAAACATGATTCTCTTTACCTTGGCTTAACTGTGGTTTACTCCTAGCAATCACACAACTAAAAGAATCCAAGTCGCTAGAAGAATAGCCTAAATTTGAGTTTGTTCAGAGACCCCGCGACTACGGCTACTTTTCCATCTATTAAGCTCAGATCGCTAAGTCTCTGAATGCTTCTTTTCTTTTATGAGACCTCGTGACAACCCTTAGTCGCTTAATCACTAAAAAAACTACTCTTTAATATTTTCTTTGGAGACTTAGCGACAAAGCCTATGAAACTTTATTTTATCATTTTTAATTTCAATCTGGAGACTACGCGACTAAAGCTTAGTCTCATTGTCACGAGAAAATTTTTACTTTGTGCAAATTTTATAGATACTCAGCAACTACCATTGATCTTATCTTATTTTGCATCTAACAGCTTTGTTAAATCACTGAATACATTCTTGAAACCCTAAAACATATGGAGACTACGTGACCAAAGTAAAATATATACCTTTACATCTTTTAGTCTCTTAATCGCCAGATAATAATTTTCCATTTGGAGACCACGCAACTGATTATTTTTGCTTTATTCATTTTCAACACATGTCTCATGTTTAATTGTTCATCTCCAACTCGCTGAAAGGATGCTAACTTATCAAATTTGACCAGCGACTACCTAACCACCATATATTTCATTTTAATCTGCATTTTGTTGCCAAATCTCTAAACTTTTTACTTAACTCACCTTTTATATGGAGACATGGAGACTAAAGCCTTTTAACTGATCATTAACTGTGTTCTGATCTAGAGACTCCATGACTGAAGGAATCACTAAGTCTCATGACAATTTACTGACTGCAGGATATATTGTGTGACACCATGACTTAACCTTTTGTCTCCATGTCACTAGATCATAATTTCTCCATTGGGAGACTTCATGACAAAGGCTTATTGCTAAGTCTCATGACTTATAAGGTATATTCCTTTCTCTCAGAGACAACCCGACTAAAGTGAATCGCTAAGTCTCCTTATAAAATGGAATATTCATTTAGCATTAGGAGATTGGATGACTAATATTAAAAAACACATGACTTAGGCTTCCAAAAGGTAACTCAAAAATATAAACTTGATTAACATATCTAGGGTTTTTTGACATTTTTGCATATAATGAAACCTAAGATAGGGTTTTTCACTATTTCTCTAGATTTTGACCTAAAAACGTGGAACTTTCTCAGGGACTTTGTAACTTTGGACATATTTTCAGAATTTGTGCACTTCTCAGTCATGAAGATATCAATAATTTGAGGGTAAACACTAGAATTGGGAATACAACCAACAAGGAGGATTCAGAAGGGGAGCCTTCACTCGAGGATTATCCTATTCTTTAGGAGTTTGCAGATGTATTTCCTACCAAGCTACCTGGTATGCCTTCACCTAGGGCAGTTGATTTTCACATAGACCTTGTATCAGGAGCTGAGCCCGTATCTAAAGCACCTTACAGGATGACCACACATGAGCTTAATGAGCTCAAGATTTAGTTAGAAGAGCTCTTGGAGAAAGGGCATATCTGACCTAGTGTATCAGCTTGGGGTGCACCATTGATTTTTGTGAAGAAGAAGGATGGATCACTTAGATTGTGCATTGATTATCGACAATTGAATAAAGTAACAATTAAGAACCGATACCCACTCCCTAGGATCGATGATTTGTTTGATCAGTTGTAGGGTGCCCGAGTGTTCTCAAAGATAGATATGAAGTCGGGGTACCATCAGTTACAGATTGTGGAAAGTGATATCCACAAGACTTCTTTTTGCATGAGGTATGGTCACTATGACTTCACAGCAGTGCCATTTGGCCTTACGAATGCTCCATCTGTGTTCATGAGCCTCATGAATAGAGTATTTTGTACATTCTTAGATAAATTTGTGGTAGTGTTCCTTGATGACATTCTGATATATTCTTGCAATGAGGAGGAGCATGAGGACCATTTGAGATAGGTTCTGCAACATTTGAGAGAGAATTAGTTATATGGAAGCTTGTCAAAGTGTGCCTTCTTTAGACCTGAGGTACATTATATTGGTCATGTTATATCCGGCAATGGGATCTCTGTAGACCCATCAAAGATTAGAGCCATTATAGATTGGCTAGCACCTACCAGTGTCACTAAGGTCAGAAGTTTTATGGGCTTAGTAGGATATTACAGATGCTTCATGGCAGAATTTTCTAGAATAGCTCATCCCATCACTTCCCTTTAGAGAAAAAGGAAGAAGTATGAATGGATAGAGAAGTGTGAGAGAGCTTTCCAGGAGCTCAAGAGAGGCCTCACTAGTACACCAATTTTAGCAGTGCCAGATCCTTTGACAAATTTTGTTGTATGTATGGATGCTTCATTGGATGGTTTAGGAGCAGTCCTTATGTAGGAGGGTTGTCCTATAGCTTTTGAGTCTAGGAAGCTAAAGACTCACGAGCTTAATTATCCTACTCATGACCTAGAACTCACAGTGGTGGTTCATGCCTTAGTGAGATGGCGGCACTTCCTTCTAGGTCACCAATTTGAGCTTCATTCAGATCACCAGAGCCTATAGTATATCTTTATACAGCCCAATCTTAATGCTAGGTAGACGAGATGGATGGAGTTTTTGTGTGAGTATGATTTTGATGTTCATTACATCAAAGGGAAGGAGAATGTAGTTGCAGATGCCTTGAGTAGGAGGTGAGACAAGCTCTCATCTATGACTTCTAGTACAGATTTGAGGGAGTGCATTTTGTATCACTTATCAAAGGATGGATTATATGTGGAGGTTTGTCAGTTTATCCATTTTTAGAGACCCCTCAAGGGGATATTTGCAGAGTATTCTTTAGAGTTTAATGGACTTATACGTCATAGGGGACGCATCTATGTACCTTCTACGGGTGACTTACAAGATTTTATTGTGCTTGAGGCTCACATAACACCTTATGTAGCTCATCTAGGAGTTAAGAAGTTGTATGCTGATTTGAGATAGTTGTATCATTGGCCGGGCATGAGATTGCAGATTGTTAGCATAGTTGCTAGATGTCTAGAGTGCCAAAGAGTGAAGGAGAAGCATAGTCATCTAGGTGGGCTCCTGCAGCCACATGATATTTCTGAGTGGAAGTAGGATGCTATATCTATGGACTTCATTGTTGGTCTCCCTATGTCTTCTCACCATCATGATGCCTTCTTGGTGACAGCCGACATGTTGACCAAGGTTTCCCACTTCTCACTTGTGTGTACTACATTCATAACATGAGATGTAGCTCAGGTGTTTTTGTGGGATATTGTCAGACTTCATGGCATTCCCATAAGATCATCTATGATAGAGACTCCTTATTCACATAAACTTTTTGGAGAGAGTTATAGGCAGCGTTGGGCACTAGACTAAATTTCAGTATGGCCTATCACCCTCAAATAGATGGATAGACAGAGAGGGTTAACCAGGTGTTAGAGGATATGTTACATATGTATGTGATGGACCATCAGGTCAAGTGGGAGGAATACCTACATTTGGTCAATTTCACCTATAATAACGGGCATCATTCTTCTATAGTTATGCCGCCATATCAGGCCTTGTACGGTAGACCATGTCTAACACCACTGAGCTGGGACAAGACTGAGGATAGAGTATCTATTGGACCCCACTTGGTCAAGGATATGGAGCAGCAGGTATTCTTGATTAGATAGCATCTTAGAGAGGCTTAGGATTGACATAAGAAGTATGCAGATGCGAAGCAGGTTGATCGTGAGTATATGGTTGGAAATAGGGTCTTATTGAGAGTGCACCCGCATAAGAGTCCAATCCATTTTGGAAAGGGCTCTAAGTTAGCACCTTACTTTGTTGGACATTTCAAGATATTGGAGAGGATAGGACTAGTTTCCTACCATCTAGCCTTGCCACCCAGCTTATCATGCATCCACAATGTGTTTCATGTATCTATGTTACAGAAATATATTTATGATGAGTCTCACGTGATAGATTGGGATTCCTTGCAGGTGGAGTCAGACAGACAGCTAGCACTGGAGCCCATTCGTATTATATCCTGACAGACCCTTGCACTTTGAGGCTGAGATCTGGACCAGGTTAGGGTCCAGTGGGATTGTTATGATGAGGTCACAGCTTCATGGGAGGATGTAGCACAGATGAGATCTCAGTACCCATATCTTTTTGATGAACTCTAGGAGGAAGTTCATGCCTAGTGGGGGAGGATGTGAGGCCTCACCCCAACCCATCATAGCTCAGTTGATACACTTATTTTGATATATTGATACACTTTTTGATTATCCAGACAGAGACTCGAGATATTATGTTTATGATGATGATTATATTGTATGGATTACATTATGATATGGATTAGACCTAGAACATGTGGTTGATTTTGATTATACATGTTTAGATAGGTGAATTAATGAGAAGATTGGATCATGATTAGACTTGATTATTTCATGGATGTTATGTCATGATGATTATGAAATTATTATGTTTTAAACATTTCTGTATGAAAATTGTAATTAGGAATTTAATTTTTCTTATTGATTAATGTTGCTAAGTATGAATTGAATATGTATATTGCATATGATTTTATTATCTTGGACTACTGATGCTCGAGTTTAGTGTGCAGGAAAGAGAACCATGGAATCAATCTGAGAATCAGTAACCAACCATATGTACAACTGTAAAGCCAAGATTAAACCTAATGAAGAGGTTTGAACCTCGTTGTTAAGTGATTTTATTTATGACCGTAAAACTATATGTATGTATTAGGTGTTCTCATTATGTAATTAGTGACATGTCAATGTTGTATTATGTCATTTTATAGTGTCACTTGACACTCGTTATGTGTTTATGTAATGACATGTCTACTAAGGTTGCCAATGTAAACCTAAGCCTAACTGATTCATTAGGAACCTAATTAAACCCCTTACTAGAGATACTTGCAAAGTTCCACCAATTTGATCATTTAGATTTAATTCTTTTCTAGCCACTTCTAGAGGCCAAAAAGAGGTCCTAATGGTCAAATTTAGCAAAATTCTAGTACCTTAGTGATAGGGGTATGGGTTAGGAAATTTTTTAACCTGACAATATCCCCCAAAGAAAGGAAAGAAGGTACTTGCTTATAGAAACATACCGCCTCACACACACAAACCTTCTTCAACTCATTAGGATGAGAAATCACCTTGATAAGATAGATATTAGAGGAACTCAGCTGTGAGAGAATCTAACCCTCAATCCTGCACACAAGGAAGGTCTCCACCTCCATAGGAGTAATCTCCACATTAATAGGAGACTTGTGGTAAGACACCAGGGTAGAAAAAAAGTAAATCCTCAATATAAAATTAACATAAGAAAGACAAAGAGCCCTCTCATCCATAAAAAAAATAAACTTCTCTTTTGAAACAACATAAGAGACCTTTAACCAAAAACATAAATCTAGAAATAGCCTAGATGAAATAAAGGCAATACTAGCTAGACACAAGAAAAAAAAACCAAAAAAAGGTATGATAGAAAAAAACATCACAAACCATCAACCAAACCAATGAGAATCACCAAAACCCTACACAAAACCATAAGAATAAGAACCCAAGGGAATACACCCCTACACCTAGCACACCTTAATCTTTACTCCTTAAAGGAAACAAGAAAGGAAAGATGAACCATGACACCAACAACATCACTGGGAGAAATGTGTGGAGAAGATCAAACAAGACATTCCACACCAACCAAAAGAGGAGCAACATGGGCCAAAACAAAAATGTGAGAACCTTTCACCTTTGAATCACCATCATCAACCATATCAAACTGACATTGACCATACCCAAGGAACACCCTTCACAAACATGAAAAATTATGAATAAAACTCCAAAGGGTTTGGCAGAACACATGGACCCAATAGACCTATAAAAATACTTTGTACACAAAGAAACACCTCTAGTACCCTAACTTCAAAAACTTCATCTATAGAATCAAAAGAATAATTATTTAGCCCAATTAAAAAATAGGGCCAAAGTAGAGAAAACCCAACAAAAAAAGGAGGAAAAAACCAAAGAGAAGGCTTCTACTCTCACAAACACAATGTTAAACCCACTCCAACGTAGGCTACCCAAACAAAAACACCCAATTAGTTAACATCTAACAGACCCATGACACCTTCTTCAACAATCTTATGCAAAACCCTCACATCAAAGTGCAATGCATAAACAAGGTTGAAGCCTTCCATATTGGAGAAACAAGAAAGGGATATCCTAGAATCAAAATCAAAGGCCAAAGCCATGAAAAGACACACCAACCCTAATATTACAAAATATCCAAGTCAACAATAAGAAACAACACTAGTAAACACAGCCAAACAAGAAATCCTAAAGAGGCCAAGCCAAAAAGGTCAAAGGAAGAGCATCTCCCTCAAGTTGCTCCTTGTCATTTGCATATTAATCTTGAGAGTTATCTACAACCTTAGATACCCTACCTACACTAGAATTGCCTCCACTCCTCTTCATCCTCTGATTATGTTGTAGTGTCTTTCCTCAACATTTTTGGAAAGTGATGAATTATCTTGTTGACTTGACACCCTTTGATCAAGATGCTATAAGAGGTATTTATAGTGTTATGATAATATTGTCTATGGGTTTCTAATTCTATCATTTCTATGAGATGATCTTGTTCATCTATGTTGTTGATTATAAGTGTTTCTATGTTGGGTGTCAGTGACCCTTTTTAGTTATGTAGTGATAATGATGCTTTAAAGGTTCGAGATGGTAATGAGAGTCATTGTTAAGGCTCATTTTTGGTGGAATGAAATGTTCATTCTATTGAGATGATATATAATTGTTGTCATTGATGTCAAAGCCTATGATCTAGAATATTTTCCTCTGGATGATGTATAATATGTTATGTTGATGAGTTGTATGGAGTTGATCCTTGAGCCAGTTTTGGTATTACTTCCTTTTGGTGATAATAGTGGAAGATAGTTAGTGTAGAATAATTAAGATCAATCTTTTGGTGTTGGTTGATATGTTCAAATCTCATTATGAGTATTTTTCCTATGTAGACATTCATGCAATATGTTACAAGTTTTTGGTTTGTTACTTCTAATATGATTTTGTGTAGATGCAATTTATCTTTTTCTTTAGTTGATCCTAAATTTAATGATATCAAGACATGGTATTGGTTGGGAATTGTCATGCCCAAAACTAGGGCAAAACACAGACAATTTGTTTTTTTTTAAAACACAAGTACATACAACTAACAATTGATGTGTTGAGGAAATGTGATAACATGGTGATGTTAGTCTTCGATTTGCAAGGTATATTCATAAATTGAATTAGGGTTACGCCACATACAGATGCAGAGTTAGAGTATCAACTTGTTACACGGGTTACATGAACTCTTGGGTCGGGTTGAATTAACTATGGTTTTATGTTTAACCACGTGTAGTATCATGATAGTAATTTAATTGTTAAGAACATATGTTGAATTAGGTTGACCTAGCAATTACTTTAATCCTTAACCTAGATTACAACTTTATCCATTTAAATCTAGTGCCAATTCCCTTTCAACCTTAGCTACTTACGACATTTAAAGTAACCTTTAGACATGATCCTTGGTCAATCAAGTTTACTAAACAAAAACCATTTCAACCTTAAAACATTTTAAAGTCAGTTAATTAACCCTATCTACATAACATCTATAAACAATCTCGATATAACTATTTCACAAACATTAGTTAAATACATAAAAGAGAACTAAATTAATTACAAGAATTAATATGCGTAACCTTTCTTAACTATCCTTGGACCCACTTAAACATATATATTAAAATATCCACTAATATAAAGACTAATTAAATTCTACTCTTTTTTTGTTTTAAAAAAAACATAAATGAAACAATTACCATTTATCATAATTAAAATTTAATAAAAAACTCACTGTACAAAAAAAGCTACTAATTAAAATCTAATAATCAACATCTAATCTAATTCCTAACCTACTAATATAAATTTTAACTAAATTCTCCCCTAATAGAAAATTAAATTAACCTCTAAAAGAAAATTAAATTAACCACTAACTATACACTAGAATACCAATTAAAAGCTTTAAACAATATTAAACTAACCTAACTTACTAATATTAATGATCCATTTTAAATAGTTAACCATTAGATCAAATAGACTATAATTTTAAAAAGTCGATTCATTACTAATTAAATCTGAACATGTTAATAAATCTATTAATTACTAATCCTAATCAACTAATCTAACTAACCCTACTAATCTAAACCTATTAAACTACTAACCTACTAACCTACCTATCCCCTATCCCATCACCCCTCCCTTCCCCCTTGGCCCACGTGCCAAGTGGGAGAGGTGACAAGACACAAGGTCAAGGCTGCATAGGGGGTTAAAATTTTGACCCCCTAAAGTGCTTTTTGAGCCTATTTGCTCTGATGACATTCTGAGGTCTACCATGCATGTAAGGTTCTCATCACTCTTGTTTAGGCATACGAAGACATCCCTGTTCGTCAATTTCAAGTTTTGAGTTATTTTGTGATGTCTTGTTTTAGGCACTTGTCAAAATCTGCATTTATGCCTAAGTGTCAATATGTTGTAATAGGCCAAGTTTGCCTTTGAATATCTTGCACCTAGTAATGTGTCATGACCTTCCACTTTTGGGATGTTTAGTATGCATATCAAAGAACCTATGTTTCAAATCCCAAGTCATTTCGATATGTTTTGACTAGGTTTCAAACCCCTCAAAGTTGGTAGTTTACTGTTGTCATGCATTGTGTAATCGATCAAGGTTTTGAGTAGCCCTGTTTGACTGACTGTAACTTTTAACCTAGTGACCTAATTGAAAAAATTCCTCTTATATTCCATTGCAAAGGTCAAATATTTCTTAATCCTCCGTCTTCAGGTCATGACAAGTCCATTTGGTCAGTTTGCTAAGCCCATTCCATTTGTAGTTTCTATCAATTTGCTAAACTGTCAAATGCAGATTTCTGAATGGCCTACTTTGAGGTCTTACAATTTGACACCCAGTTGAATGAAATGGAAAATTGAATGCTCCCCTATAATCTAGGCATGGAAATGTGCTATCCTGATGATTTTTAGGTCATGATGAATCTGTTTGCCCAGTTTGCCAATCTGATTCTGTTTGCAGTTTCTAACATTTTGATGCAGATCAATTGCACAGCTTGGTCAAAGGCCCTGTTTGCGAGATTATATCTTGAATATTGTGATAGGTCACATCAGGAAAATGGTTACCCTAAATTATAGACAAAATTTTCTTTAATTTTGCAAGGTTTAAGATCCCAAGGATTTTGTTTACACACTTTTCAAGATGCTTTTCATTTGCAGAAATCGTTATTCCTCATGTTTTCTATTTTCTGCATTTCCAAGAGGCTATCTTTAAGGATCTCCCAAATGTGACTGGTTGATCATCATGAGTATTCCTTCTGGATTCATGCTCCCCATATAGCATAATTCCAATGTCCAGAAGCTCAGATCCCCAAGAGGTCTTTTGACATGTTTTCAAAGTCAAAACCAAATGTGTTTACCGTTATTTGACAGTGTGATTTGCAGAACTGTTCTGAATAGGCAACTTGGGCGATTAAAATCTTTTGACCTTTTTGGTTTCGCCAGGCGTCATTTTGCAGTGTGAAAAAATGTTGACCATGGAACACGTGTGCCCAATGCCACGGTCTGGTTACTTGATTTTGTCAGTTTTTAAAGCTCGATCCAGAGGCTACTTGCAATTAATGAAGGCCAGTGTATTACACTCAAGACCCCAAGCCCGACATTGAAAGAGGATTTTGTTTAAATGAGAAATGTATTTCTCAAGATGAAAGGAATTTTAAAACATTTGTATTTACATTGCAGTTGCTAGTGCATGAGTTTGTGGAAGAGAACAAAAAAAACCATTTCAGACAAGTTGCCTAAATGTTTTTCAAATAAGTGCACACCCAGTCACGTTTTTAGTCATATCTCAAAACATACAAACTGGATTAGTCTAAATTTTTAATATGTTTGAGATGAATATGCATGTACTCTACAAAAAAAATTTCAGAGAAACCCTGTTTGAAAATCAAACGTTACGATTCTCTGAATATTTGGAAAAATAATAAAGTTAAACAAACCAGCAGTTTTGGAGGATGGATTGATTTGTTTGAAAACTTTAAATTGAAAATGTGCACCCATAGGAAGGGGAGCCCAACTCCATGGAGCAATATAAAATTCTTAAAAAACAATAAAATGATGCCATGAGAGAGCAACACTTGAAGGAAGTCTCGGAAAGTTTGAGAAATGAAGAGGCATTTATCCCACATTCAGTGGGTGAAAGCAATTTTTAGTATTTATATACTAAAAGGCATCATATATGAAATAAGTAAAAGAACCAAGAGTCCATTTGGTGGGCCTCTTGGGCTAGAGACTTAGTGCACGGTGGGGCCCATATTTTGGATGAAAAATCACAAATGACAAGTGGCGCTTAGTGGATCAGTCAGCGAATCAGAGGACGCCACGTAGCGCCTAGTAGGCGCCAAGTGGCACAAATCAAATGCAGTTCAGAGGCACCAATCAGAAATAAACATGTGGCACCAAGTGGACCTATGGACCAATTAGAGGGTGACACTTTGCACATTCTGGTGAGATGTGCAAATTTCATATATTTTTTATTTTGAAATTCTTTCAACAAGTGGGTTAACCAGTGAGCATCTTCCATAAGATCCAAAGGTAGGCTTAATGGCTTAATGGAAAGATGCACACTATCTAACCATTAAGCCATTAAGCCCTTGCGACAAGTGTCACATTCTGGTGCATCCTAGGGAAATAATCAATTAAATCCATCACAAATGGCAAGTGGTTAAAAAGTGAGCAACTTCAAAATGATCTAAGGGCTCGCTTAATGGCTTAAGGGAAAGATGCTCACCATCTAACCACTAAGCCATTAAGCCTTGGTGACAAGTGTCGCATTCTGGTGCATTCTGAGAAAATAATGAATTAATTAAAATATTTGGTTAAATCCATCACAAAAGGGAAAGGGTTAAAAAGTGAGCAACTTCAACAATATCTAAGGGTTCGCTTAATGGCTTAATGGAAAGATGCACACTATCTAACCACTAAGCCATTAAGCCTTGGTGACAAGTGTCACAATGAGACAAAATCTAGAAAAAGGGGAATATTAAAGTTTAATTTGTCTCATTTCAATAGTTCAACTATTGAAATATGATTAAATTCAAATGCAAATATTTCAAATTTTAAAATGAAAATCTGCACGGGAAAGCAAGCTTGAATTAAAGTTTCAGAGGGAAAATCTTGTCCAAACCATAGAGTATCATATGTTGCCAGAAAGGTCTCGGAATGAAGAAGATGATTTTGTAGACCAATTAAAGGAAAATCAAATCAGATTTCTGCAGTTTCAGTTTGAGTTGTTGCAGATATTTCTTGGGGACAGACAAGTGTCGGTGATGAATTTTGTTTTTTCCTTTCTCCTATATCTGTTTTTTCTCCATTGTAATTGAGGATGGTGAAAATTATGCTGCTGGGCAGTATTTTGGCTTTTTGAGTTTTATTTCTTGGTGTTCATGGTCTTGCAATGTTTAGTTCCAGATGAATTTCAATAAAGAATGATGGAATCCCTGTCCAAATATCTGTTTGATGTCTTCATGTGCTTGGTGTTAATTCTTGTGTATTAATCTGTAAGGCATGTTAATACACCAGTTACAAGGTGGTTGTGGTTTTATTTTTTGAGTTTCTTTCAAGGAGAGTTTAAATCTTGAATGCAATTTCTAAGAGTTTAGGATCAACACATAAATTTGATGTCCAAATATTGAAATGATAAGGATAGATTGTAAGGCATTTCATTTGGGTTCTTTGAGTTTGAAGTTGGGGTTTTCTGGGAATGCATATTTGTTTGACTCTGTTGCCCAATAGATAAGGCACTGGTCCTCTGCTGGTTATGCAGTTTCATCATCAAATCATTAAATTCAAACCATTTTCCCTTTTCTATTCAAGAGTAGAAATGTGTATGAGTTGCATTGAATAGTGCATATGCTTTTGGTGATTCCTTGTAGAAGTGAATCTGATAGGTTAGCATGCCTAAGCCTCCGGGTTCAAAGAGAAGAAGGGTGAATATCCTTGTTTTCACATTGACCATTTTCCTAGTTCTTAGCAAAACATGTAGGTGGGATCCTGCATCAGATTGGTTGAGTTGAACTCCCATATCTTGTAAGTCTGAGAACTATCCACTGATTTTCATGTCTGCATAAAAGGTTTTAGTGAGAAAGTGTTTATGCATGCAGATTTAGTATGTTTTAGGTGCACCCGCTTGAGTGTGTGGAACTCGAAGCAGAAGGGGGATCAAATCCTCATCAATTAGCCTTTTCTTGCCCCTCAATTTGTATGAAGAAGTAGATTTATGTGAGTTGGACTAAGATCCCCAAGTCTAGTTTGCATATTCTCTTTTAGAACTGAAGGATACATGAAAAAGAGCTAACAAAATGGCGACTTTGCTGGGGACAAAGATTACAAAATCATGTTGAAACTTTCAGAATATCTCTGGTTTTAAAGGTTGAATACCAAAGTACCCTAGTAATTGTAATCTGCCAGAGAAGTGAAGTTTAAAAAGCTCATAGGAGCTGATCATTTGTTGCTTCATTTCTTGAACAAATTGTGAATCCTAATCCCATACATGTTATGGGTGGCGACTCTGTTTTAAATTTGGAGAATCCTGGTTGTTCAGTGCCAGTGTAATTTCTAATTATCAGTTGTGATTTGATGTTTAAGATCAACAAGTTTAAGGTGTTTGTCTCCTCGCTTGGCTGAATCAATATTCAAATTTGATCAAGAAAGAGTGTCAAGAAAAAGAATCTAAAATATGTTCAGATCTCTGTGTGTGAATATCCTAGAAGTGTTTTTATTTGAGCGAAAGGAAGAAAAGGACCGTGCGACTTTGCTGGTTAGAATGAACCTAGAATTGAAAAGAATTTGGCAAATAGCTTTTGTTGTTTGAAAATTGTCCTCTATAAGGAGATGGCGAATCTACCAAGAAAGAACATGATGAAGCTACACAAAATGTTGTAAATCTGCGGTGTTTCAAGTCAAGAAAGAAAAAAGAGCAGCCACTACAATTTTGGTCCAGGTAATCTTCATCTTTTCATGAAAGAAAGTTATACAAATGGTTGTTCTCCATTAAGTGGTTTCAACACAAATTAGGAGAACTTTTGAGTTTGGTTTCATACTTCAATAAGAAAAGGTTTCAACATGTTTGATGTGAAGTATTGAAGTATGCTGTTGTAAAAGTTAGTGGAGAGATTATAGATCTGCTGCAAGATAGAAATCTGATTTTCATTCTAGTGATTGAATTCTTAAATCTGTGAAGAATGGAAGATTTCAGTTCACCTAGTAGGCAGCCCATCAGTAGTATCAATAGATCTATCTCTTCTAGAAGGTACATGCCATTTTGTTTTGATGGCATACATGGTTTTCCCAATGTTATTCCAAATACAATTAGAGATAAATTGCCAATATTTTGTGGGAAACGACATGATTCAGCAAGTTAGCATATTTAGTTGTTTGTTGATTTGATGGATGATTTTGAGATTGCACATGAAGATGTTCATATGAAATTGTTTGTTCAGACTTTAAGAGATGATGCTCGTGAGTGGTTTTCTTTTTTACTAGCATGTTTGATATCCTCTTGGAGTGAGTTGCATTCAACCTTCATGTTGCAATTCGGTGAAAGAGTAAGTGCACATGATGCATTTACTAAGTTGTTACAAATTAAGATTGAGAATGAAGAACTAGTTCCTAATTTTAACATCAGATTCGGAAAGGTTTATATTGATATCCTTGAAAATTGTAGACATAATGATCAAGTGTGTGTAGTTATAACATAAAAAAATAATAGATGTTGTGTGAATGTTACCAAAATGTAAAGGAGGAAAATTATGGTTTAAGGAGGGGGTTTGAATTGTTAATTGTTGTTTGTATTGATTGTATATTGTAATTGTGATTGTGATTAAGGGAAGATAAGATGCTCCTTTGTTTTACCCTCAAATACACAAATAGGAGATCCAATTTTGATCAAACCCAAAGGGTTAATACACAAATGAATCCACTATTTGGAAAGAGACCAAGAAAGACGATCTTAAATTTTGTAATTTGATTGATTAATATGATTAATGATAGTAACTGAAAAGAATAGGAGAAAGTACCAACCTTACAAAATGGTAGATCAAAGATTGCTATTTTCTGGGGTCTATACTTAGTTTCTGGAAAATCTGAAGTATGATCCGAAAAGGAAATGCAGAGACGAACAAAACCTAGAAATATTTTTCCGTTCTGATGTCATCTTATGAAAAAGGTCGACCCTGTACCACTTTTTCCAACCCTGTCCTGCACAGATCTGAAAGTGTCCCTGTTCACGCTGTCTGAAAGAAGACTGAAAAGGGTATCCAAATCTGGTCTAAGATCTTCAATCCCGAACTTGTACCTACAAGAAAAAAAGAGGTCAACCCTGTACCACTTTTGCCAACTCGATCTGTTCAACTCCAAAAGTGTCCCTGTTCGCATAGTCCGAAAGAAATTTGAAAAGGGTATCCAGATTTGGCCTCAGATCTACAGTCCCAAGTCTGTACCTGCAAGAAAAATGTTTGTTTGTTGTGGGGGAGGGGTTTTCCTTAGTCAAACACCGATTTAGGAATTAACCTTGAAATCAATATTTGAAAAAAGAATGCTAGCAAGTAGTAGAATTGAATCTAACAATGAAGCTATGATATTGAATAGATATGCAATTGTAATTCAAATGTAGCAAGTATGTAAATGCGAAAGAATGGACTTTAGAAACCATAAACCTCCATGATTGTATGCTTGGAATCCACGTTGAAGAGATGATGAAAGAGTCTTGAGGATGCACAAAGGATCTTGAAGGAAGATCACACCATCATGATGGCTAGATCTAGGGCTTGAATGATAAATCTTGAATGCTTGAACCAAATCCCTTCAAATGCTTGAAAGCTTGAATCCTTGATCTTCAATGGAGAACTTGAATTCTTGAGAGGAAGACTTGAACACCTTGAGAGCTTGAAAACATGTAGAACAATGATTGCTTGAACAAAATCTTGGCTAGAGCTTTTTGCACTTAAAGGACTTAGTTTGCTTGATCATGGTTAGAGAAAATGAGAGGAGAAGGCTCCCTTTTATATGAAATTAGGGCACAATCTCCTAAGGAGGCCTACATAGGATAATTAAATCATCATTTAGGCCTTTAACCCTAGGAGAGGACCTATATTAAATATAATTTAGGAATCAACCAATTCGGAGCCCGAAACAGCTGACTCGGAAGCGGGAGAAAACTTTTTGTGAGGACCGACATCCAGAAAACCAAAAGTTCCTGGGATTTAGACCCTGGGAAAGGGTTGAGGTTGGCCCTGTCCTAGGACAGGGTCGAGGTTGACCCTATCCTAGGTCAGGGTCGAGGTCGACCCTGTCCCTGAATCCCAGAAACACAGGTCTGTATCCCAAAATGCAGAAATTAGGTCAAAAAATGGTGGAAAGAAGGGAAAATTAGGGGGATGATGTGATGGAGGTCAAATACATCCCTTAAGGAGGTATAAACACTCTTAACATGGAAGTGCTTCCATTTTAAGATGATACATTAAGCCCCCACTTTAGCGGGAGTACGAAAATCGAACGTGCTCACGGTAAAGTTAGAAGAAAGAGATCCTGGTGGATTACAATCGAGATAGAATATCACCAAGCCAGGAACACGAGCCCCCAGACTAAGGATTCTAGCTCATCATACATACATAAAGATATGGAAAGTAAAGAACATTCAATCATAGAAAACATATATGACGACATAAGTAAGACAAGAACAACACT
>MU227643.1:1401592-1416516 GCA_018584345.1 Thuja plicata
TGAATGCTTGAACCAAATCCCTTCAAAGGCTTGAAAGCTTGAATCCTTGATCTTCAATGGAGAAATTGAATGCTTGAGAGGAATACTTGAACACCTTGAGAGCTTGAAAACATGTAGAACAATGAATGCTTGAACAAAATCTTTGCTAGAGCTTTCTGCACTTGGAGGACTTAGTTTGCTTGATCATGGTTAGAGAAAATGAGAGGAGAAGGCTCCCTTTTATATGAAATTAGGGCACAATCTCCTAAGGAGGCATACATAGGATAATTAAATCATCATTTAGGCCTTTACCCCTAGGAGAGGACCTATATAAAATATAATTTAGGAATCAACCAATTTGGAGCCCGAAACAACCGAACCGGAAGTGGGAGAAAACTTTTTGTGAGGACCGACATTCGAAAAACCAAAAGTTCCCAAGATTTAGACCCTTGGACACGGTCGAGGTTAGCCATGTCCTAGGACAGGTTTGAGGTTGACCCTGTCCTAGGTCAGGGTCAAGGTCGACCCTGTCCTAGGAGGTCGACCCTGTCCCTAAATCCCAGAAACACAGGTCTGTATCCCAAAATGCAGAAATCAGGTCAGAAAATGGTGTAAAGAAGGGAAGATCAGGGGTATGATGTGATAGAGGTCAAATAAATCCCCTAAGGAGGTCTAAATAATCTTAACATGGAAGTGCTTCCATTTTAAGATGATATAGTAGTTATCTACTTTGATGCATTTGATAAGGATATGAGCTATTTGTTGCGGGATAAAGAACCTAAGACTTTGCATCAAGCATTCATGGAAGCTATAGAGATTGAAAATAACATGAAGTACAGACTGACAAAGAACCTTTTCACTAGAGGTGTTTGCTGGCAAGATGCATTTTAAAGTGGAAGTGAATGTCATGTTAAAGTTTCAAATTCATATCAGCATGTAGTATGCCCTGCTATTACAAATAATGTTATTGAAATTTCAGACTTAAGAACATGTGCTGTTAAAGTTTCTTTGTCACAAAGAGTTGATTCTATTTTTGTTGAAAAGAACACATGTGTTTGTAATGTTACAGCAGTAGATGATAAAGTTGATTCACTTGATGTTTCCCAAATACAAGAAGTGATTTCAGTTGTTGCTTCTCCTATTGATGAATTGTATTTTGTTGAGAATGTTAGTAATGATGATGTTGAAGAACATGCATCTCAGTCTTATAGGAATGAAGAAGATGAAAGCTGTGTTTCAAGTGATGAGAACAAGAGTGTTGATCCGTCATGGGATGAAGGGGCATCAAATGAAAATTAAAGTGATCAATATGTACTACAGTCCAGTGATGATGATGAGGCTGAAACTTGTTATCCAAGTGAAGGTGAGGACAATGAAAGTGTTTGTCCATCTTCCTATGATTTTGATGCAACATGGGAAGGAGAGAGAAATGATGGGAGTGAGTTTTCTCATGAATATGAAGGTAGAGTTCTTTCTTCCGAATCTGAAAATGATGTTTCATCCCTGTATGGTATAAATAAGCTTGTAGTTGATAGTTTTGAAGGAAGTTCATCATTGCAATATGAGGATAAAGAAGTAGTTGAAGAATACATTAAACATAATGATGAGTTACCTAGTTGTGCAAAGGAATGCCATGAAGTTGTAAGTGGTTTTTCTTCCTCATATGCTGAAAGTACACATGATGTTGAAAGTAGTTTCAAGGTGTTTGTTAACCCTCTATATGATGAGGATGTTGATAGGGATCAGCCCATCGTTTGTCAAAATGTGTACAAAGAATCTTTGCATGGAATTATCAATCCACTTTTTGAAGAGCATGATGAAGTTTCAGATTTGGTTAGTTGTGATTTTGATGATGATACAATGTTATACTGCAGTAAGAAATCATATTGCTTCTCTTCTAGTTGTGACAATGATTATGATGCAAATGTTATGTTTGGTGATGAAATATATGATCAAGTAATTGTTGAAAATCAGCCGACATGTGATAACAAGTTTTATGATGATTACTTTCATGTTGTTTCTAATTCAGTGTGTGATTGTGAAGATACACTGGAAAATTGTGGAGTAATTTCTGAGGCTGACGTTGATGACATGTGTGAATACAAGTCTGATTACTCAATTGATTTTTGGTTGGACACACAAGGTGAGTTACAAATTCATGACACATATGACTCATTTGGTGAGGCAGAGTTTGAACACTTTGTGTTTCCGATTGATAGCATGCATAAATCAATTTATGAGGATGAATTTCAGTTTGATATTAGTATTCATGAGCATGCTGATGTATATTTTCATAGTGGACAAGATGGAGAAAATGTGTCCAGTTTTTATATGCACAATGAAAACAAAGAGAGTTCTTTTGTTTTGCCAAACACGGAGATTGAAGATGTACATGAAATTGGTGAAACTGATATGAATGATACTTTCAGCTTACCTCAAGAAAATGCAAATGAAAATCAAGTTTATGACAGAGGCAAGTGTTTATTTCAGTTGTGACGTGTTTGAGGATTTTTGTAAATGATGTACATGTTATATAGTCACTTTCCCTTCAGTCGTGTGGTGTGTTTCCTTTCAATAAGGGGTTCCCTATTTTTGGAGAAGTAAGTTTCAAAGGAGGAGAGAGAGAAAGTGAAAGGAGAAAGTTTGATTTGAAGTTTTGAATGGTCAGCTATACCAAGAGATTCTGAATTCCTCTTCATGACCGCATGGGGCATGCGTCCACAATCAGAGCCACTGTTGGGACTAAAAAAGCAGTAAGGTTTTTTGAAGTACCATGTTAAAATTTCACATTTTGACCCCCTAAAGTGCTTTTTGAGCCTATTTGCCCTGATGATATTCTGAGGTCTACCATGCATGTAAGGTGCTCATCACTATTTTTTAGGCATACGAAGACATCCCTGTTCATCAATTTCATGTTTTGAGTTATTTCGTGATGTCTTGTTTTAGGCACTTGTCAAAATCTGCATTTATGCCAAAGTGTCAATCTGTTGTAATAGGCCTAGTTTGCCTGTGAATATCTTGCACCTTGTAATGTGTCATGACCCACCACTTTGGGGATTTTTAGTATGCATATAAAAGAACCTATGTTTCAAATCCCAAGTCATTTCGATATGTTTTGACTAGGTTTCAAACCCTTCAAAGTTGGTAGTTTATTGTTGTCATGCATTGTGTAATCGATCAAAATTCTGAGTAGCCCTGTTTGACTGACTGTAACTTTCAACCTAGTGACCTAATTGAAACAATTCCTCTTGTACTCCATTGTAGAGGTCAAATATTTCTTAATCCTCCGTCTTCAGGTCATGACAAGTCCATTTGGTCAGTTTGCTAAGCCCTTTCCATTTGCAGTTTCTATCAATTTGCTAAACTGTCAAATGCAGATTTCTGAATGACCTAATTTGAGGTCTTACAATTTGACACCCAGTTGAATGAAATAGAAAATTGAATGCTCCCCTATATTATAGGCATGGAAATGTGCTATTGTGATAATTTTTAGGTCATGATGAATCCGTTTGCCCAGTTTGCCAATCTGATTCCATTTGCAGTTTCTAACATTTTGATGTAGATCAGTTGCACAGCTTGGTCAGAGGCCCTGTTTTTGAGGTCATATCTTGAATATCGTGATTGGTCATATCAGGAAAATGGTTGCCCTAAATTATAGACAAAATTTTCTTTAAGTTTGCAAGGTTTCAGATCTTGAGGATTTTGTTTGCATACTTTTCAAGATGCTTTTCATTTGCAGAAATCGTTATTCCTCATGTTTTCTATTTTCTGCATTTCCAAGTGGCTATCTTTAAGAATCTTCCAAATGTGACTGGTTGATCATCATGATTTGTCCTTCTAGATTCATGCTCCCCATATAGCATACTTCCAATGTCCAGAAGCTCAGATCCCTAGGAGGTCTTTTGACATATTTTCAAAGTCAAAACCAAATGTGTTTACCATTATTTGACAGTGTGATTTACAAAATTGTTCTGAATAGGCAACTTGGGCGATTAAAAACTTTTGACCTTTTTGGTTTTGCCAGGTGTCATTTTGCAGTGTGGAAGAATGTTGACCGTGGAACACGTGTGCCCAATGCCACGGTCTGGTTACTTGATTTTGTTAGTTTTTAAAGCTCGATCGAGAGGCTACTTGCAATTAATGAAGGCCAGTGTATTACACTCAAGACCCCACACCCGACATTGAAAGAGGATTTTGTTTAAATAAGAAATGTATTTCTCAGGATGAAAGGAATTTTAAAACATTTGTATTTACATTGCAGTTTCTAGTGCATGAGTTTGTGGAAGAGAACATAAAAAACCATTTCAAACAAGTTGCCCAAATGTTTTTCAAATAAGTGCACAGCCAGTCACATTTTTAGTCATATCTCAAAACATACAAACTGCGTTATGCTGAATTTTTAATATGTTTGAGATGAATATGCTTGCACTCTACAGAAAAAATTTCAGAAAAATCCAGTTTGAAAATCAAAAGTTACGGTTCTCTAAATATTGGAAAAAATAATAAAGTTAAAAAAACCAGCAATTTTGGAGGATGGATTTGTTTGTTTGAAAACTTTAAATTGCAAATGTGCATCCATAGGAAGGGGAGCCCAGCTCCATGGAGCAATATAAAATTCTTAAACAACAATAAAATGATGCCATGAGTGAGAAACACTTGGAGGAAGTCTCAGAAAGTTTGAGAAATGAAGAGGCATTTATCCCACATTCAGTGGGTGAAAGCAATTTTTAGTATTTATATACTAAAGGGCATTATATATGAAATAAGTAAAAGAACCAAGAGGCCATTTGGTGGGCCTCTTGGGCTGGAGACTTAGTGCATGGTGGGGCCCATATTTTGGATGAAAAAGCACGAATGACAAGTGGCGCCCAGTGGATCAGTCAGTGAATCAGAGGATGCCACATGGTGCCTAGTAGGTGCCAAGTGGCACAAGTCAAATGCAGTTCAGAGGCACCAATTTGAAATTGACATGTGACACCAAGTGGACCTATGGACCAATTAGAGGGTGACACTTGGCGCATTCTAGTGAGATGTGCAAATTTCATATATTTTTTATTTTGAAATTCTTTCAACAAGTGGGTTAACCAGTGAGCATATTCTATAAGATCCAAAGGTAGGCTTAATGGCTTAATGGAAATATGCACACTATCTAACCATTAAGCCATTAAGCCCTTGCAGCAAGTGTCACATTCTGGTGCATCTTGGGGAAATAATCAATTAAATCCATCACAAATGGCAAGTGGTTAAAAAGTGAGCAACTTCAAAAGGATCTAAGGGCTCGCTTAATGGCTTAATGGAAAGATGCTCACCATCTAACCACTAAGCCATTAAGCCTTGGTSACAAGTGTYGCRTTCTGGWGCATTYTGAKAAAATAATGAATTAATTRAAATATTTGGTTRAATCCATCACAAAAGGGAAAGGGTTAAAAAGTGAGCAACTTCAACAATATCTAAGGGCTCGCTTAATGGCTTAATGGAAAGATRCWCACYATCTAACCACTAAGCCATTAAGCCTTGGTGACAAGTGTCACAATGAGACAAAATCTGGAAAAAGGGGAATATTAAAGTTTAATTTGTCTCATTTCAATAGTTCAACTATTGAAATATGATTAAATTCAAATGCAAATATTTCAAATTTCAAAATGAAAATCTGCACGGGAAAGAAAGCTTGAATTAAAGTTTCAGAGGGAAAATCTTGTCCAAACCATAGAGTATCATGTGTTGCCGGAAAGGTCTCGAAATGAAGAAGATGATTTTGTAGACCAATTGAAGGAAAATCAAATCAGATTTTTGTAGTTTCAGTTTGAGTTGTTGCAGATATTTCTTGGGGACAGATAGGTGTCGGTGATGAATTTTGTTTTTTCCTTTCTCCTATATCTATTTTTTTCTTCATTGTAATTGAGGATGGTGAAAATTATGCTGCTGGGCAGTATTTTGGCTCTTTGAGTTTTATTTCTTGGTGTTCATGGTCTTGCAATGTTCAGTTCCAGATGAATTTCAATAAAGAATGATGGAATCCCTGTTCAAATATCTGTCTGATGTCTTCATGTGCTTGGTGTTAATTCTTGTGTATTAATCTGTAAGGCATGTTAATACTCTAGTTACAAGGTGGCCGTGGTTTTGTTTTTCGAGTTTCTTTCAAGGAGAGATTAAATCTTGAATGCAATTTCTGAGAGTTTAGGATCAACACATAAATTTGATGTCCAGATATTGAAATGATAAGGATGGATTGTAAGACATTTTATTTGGGTTGTTTGAGTTTGAAGTTGGGGTTTTCTGGGAATGCATATTTGTTTGACTCTGTTGCCCAATAGATAAGGTACTGGTCCTTTGCTGGTTATGTAGTTTCATCATCAAATCATTAAATTCAAACCATTTTCCCTTTCCTATTCAAGAGTAGAAATGTGTATGAGTTGCATTGAATAGTGCAAATGCTTTTGGTGATTCCTTTTAGAATTGAATCTGATAGGTTAGCTTGCCTAAGCCTCCGGGTTTGAAGAGAAGAAGGGTGAATATCCTTGTTTTCACATTGACCATTTTCCTAGTTCTTAGAAAAACATGTAGGTGGGATCCTACATTAGATTGGTTGAGTTGAACTCCCATATGTTGTAAGTTTGAGAACTATCCACTGATTTTCATGTCTGCATAAAAGGTTTTAGTGAGAAAGTGTTTATGCATGCAGATTTAGTATGTTTTAGGTGCACCCGCCTGAGTGTGTGGAACTCGAAGAAGAAGGGGGATCAAATCCTCATTAATTAGCCTTTTCTTGCCCCTCAATTTGTATGAAGAAGTAGATTCATGTGAGTTGGACTAAGATCCCCAAGTCTAGTTTGCATATTCTCTTTTAGAACTGAAGGATACAAGAAAAAGAGCTAACAATGGTATTGGTTGGTTGTTGGAAGTGTGGGGCATATCCTATTGTTTATCAATATGTGAACATAAATTTTGTTTGAGAATTCTTTATGCTAAGTAGTGCTTCAAAGACAAGCGTATTATATTCTATTAGTTCATTATATACATCATTAATCTTGTATGGTTTTAGTGTTTGGGTATTCTTATCATTTTCTAGTGATTGATGATGTATATTTCATCAGATAATTTTGGTGCTTTATCTATAGCGTACTATGGACATCTTTCATCTGGAGATAATAGTTATTTATGTCTTCATCTTTTGGATTTGGTTGTGGTATTCAGATGGCTTCATAAAATTAATTATAATACCGTAATCTTTAGCTATCTATGGGTTTGTATTATAACATGTTCTTATATATGTCCTAGATTTAGGATCGATGTTTTTCATTAAATGTAAATGCAATATTTGTCGCATTGGTGTTGTAACATTCTTGGTGTGAAGCCAAAATATGTAAGATCAAATACCCTATTAATAAAGAAGAACTTATTTCTATTCATGTGTGGAGTGTGAGTAGAATCAATGTGGTAATTATATCTGAGAAATCTTGTGACAAAAATGTATGTGAGCAGTTGAATCTGTTGTGATAGATTTAAGCTCCTATCTATGCTTTCATACCAAAAGAAAGAGATCAATCCTTTGATTTTGTACTGGTGGCTATGGTGATAGAGCTTAACTATGGAAATTGTCATGCATTTTCAGATGCAATTTGTATAGTTCATGATTCCATTATGATATCTACTTTGTATAAGGGAAGTTAGCCTGAGTGGCAGTGAGCCCTATTTTTTTGGTAGTGATCCTTATTGTATCGACAATGAGCCTTATTGTATCCAAAAGGAGCCTTCTTTTAGTGAGCACGTCTGACATTGATCCTTTTTCAAAATCACCATACTAGTGTCACCTTAATAGGTTTTTTACATTTCATGATCATTATCTTCTTCATGGTTTTCCTCAATTTTGATTTCCACATAAAATTATGGTGTTCTCTATGTCAGTATTTTTGTGTCCTTAATGGTTACATTTTATGTGGTGTTTCATGTGCATAATAGACAAATCTAAAATTTTAAATACTATTCTTTGTGAGTTGACCAATAGAGGAAATGTTTTATAAGTTGTGTGGGAATAATTGATTCAACCCTATCTTACTTATTCGTCATGTTCAACAATTGGTATTAGAGTTTGGTGTGTTGCTGATAAAGCTTAAACACTTGAGGGAGATCTTGATTTCTTGAACAAATGGAAGGATGTTTCTACACTATTGAAGATTGAAAGATCATTTTGAGTGACATTGAAGGTACTAAATTATAAAAATAAGAGTTGAAGAAAAATCTCAAAGAATCAAATGTTGGAGATTTGCCTCTGTGCAAATAATTGATTGTATGTTTGTCATTGATGACTACATATAATATAGAGCAGGTATCCTATATGCAATTATCAGTAAAAATGTTTTGGTACTATGTGTTTTTATTTCCATGGTGTATACATGTTCTAGATGCTATATGCATTCACACCGAGTTAGATATGCAGTTACAGTTGAGTTATGATTAATCAGTTATGGCAGTTACAGTTTCTGGAGTTTTTCTGTTAAGAGTTGACATAAATACAATGTCTCTTGAGTTGCGCCTATCTTCACGATATGCGTGTTTGTATTCATGTTTAGTTATGAGTTAAAGATAATTATCCAAAGGCGCTAAACATATTTTGAAAGAATATTGATGATAGAGTTAATTTATTGAAGCAGACTTTGTGAAGCGTCGCGTCTATTCAGTTTGAGTTGCGTAGTCCTAATTTGTATTGCGTGCTTGGTTGAGCTGACAAGAAATTTGATGAAGTGTTTCCAGATACTATCATGACCTTATCCTTGGTAAAGATACATATAGCAGTTCTAATATGTTCTCTAAGTGTTGAAAATGAAGTGAAAAAGAAAAGATAGAGAAGAGCAGAAAGTCAAAAAGAATAAGTTGAAGATCTATGTGAAGAAATAGAAGTTGATTGCAATTCGTTGGAACTGATCAAGACAACAGGTCTATTCAAACAATTCATTTACTAGATATAGTGTATATCTATTATACTAAAGGTTGTAGACTTCACCATCTTAGCAGTGAGCTATTAGACAGTGAGTCCTCACCCTTAACAGGGTTATCTGTAAAAGACTCCTAACAGGGTCTGACCTTTAACCATGTCTCTGTACTTCTTGCATTGTAAAGATCAACTCCTAATAGGGTTGTAAGATCTTCTAACAGAGATCATTATAAACTAGTGTATTTATTTGTGGGTGCTAATTCCCACCGAGGTTTTTACCAATTTGGTTTCCCCATAATCAAATTGTTGAGTACTCTATTGTGTTATCTGAATGTGCATTTACTTTATATCAAATTACATTAAAGAAAGAGAAAAGAATTAAATTAATGGATAACTGATTCACCCCCCCTCTCATTTATCATTGGGACTATTCCAAAAATTGGTATCAGAGCCAAGTGCGTTGGAGAGAAAGCCTAACAACTTAAGGTAGATTAGATGGCATACTTCAGGAAAGAGAGTCCTAAATTTGATGGAGAAAACTATCTTGACTAGAAGAAAAAAATGATAACACATCTTTAGTGCATTGGATTTTAGATCTATGAAATTTCCACTCAAGAAGTTGAAATTCCCACCTTGAAAGATCTTGTAGCTGATGACTCTACTATGAAACAAAAGGAAGTGTTCACTAATAATGCAATTGCCAAAGAAGCCCTAATCAGTGCCCTATCCGATAGTGAATTTTCTGAGATCAAGAAGACAGATAAAGATTACTCTATTTGGAAATACTTAGAAGATATGTTTGAAGGAGACATCCAAGCAAAGAATGCATGTAGAAAGACATGGAAGAAAAGATGCAACAATTTAGAGATGTTACCTGAAGAAAACATTAGAGCTTACAATCAGAGGATTAATTAAGCAGTATCAGGTATAAGAAACAATGGTGGAGAAATATCAGATGAAGATATAATGGACAAAGTAATGACCGCATTGATAGAAGACTATGAGAGAAAGATCAATATCTTAGATAAGACTATGCAATTTTCAAAAGAATTCAAGAGGGAGACTTTGATCAACAAAATATCTGCATTTGAGATATCTAGATTGAAGATAGAACCTAAAAGTGAGACAGCCTTCAAAGCCATAGTCCACAGCAAGAAATCTTTAAGCAACTCTAGTAATAATGAAGTGGATACAGAACTAGAAGAAATCATTGCTATGATTTTCAAGAAGGAAAGGAAAGGTAAAGGGAAATATGAAGGAAAACTACTATTCAAATTTTTTTCATGCAACAAAGTTGGTCACTTTGCATCCAAGTGCCCTACAAGAGTCAAGAAGTTCAGATCAGATTACAAACCCAAGTACACTAAAGAATGTTATCATGCTGAGGATGGTGTAACTGATGATGACTCAGGAGAAGATGAAATTAGATTTGTTTCCATTAAAGACAATGAGAAGATTCTTGAGTATCTAGACAAAGAAGATGAAATAAATGAATATGAGTTAGCATTAGTTTCAAAAGATGACATCAAAATTGATTGGATCATTGACAACGGATGTTCACACCACATGACAAGAGACAAAGATAGATTTGTACATTTGGAAAAGTAAAAAGGTGGCATGGTTAGATTTGGAGATAACACTCCCAAACCTATCATAGGAAGAGGTTCTATCACCTTAGATGGAAAGAACAAGACAAATGATGTTCTCTATGTTGATGGTTTGCATCATAACTTAATAAGTGTTGGACAGTTGCTTGATAAAGGATATCAGTTGGAATTCAAAAACAACTAGTGCATCATTAACAAAAAAGGAGGCATGATTGCATCAGGTTCAAAGACCAAAGGTAATGTTTTTCATCTCAACTCAGAAGTAAGTTGTTTTGTTGCAAAAATAGATGACAGTTGGCTATGGCACAAGAGACTTTGTCATATCAAATTTGACAACATAGTCAAGATAAGTAATTTAAAGGGAGTGAGACACCTTCCTAGCATTGCAAGACCGGTTGAAACCATGTGCATGGAATGTGTGATGGGGAAGCATGTGAGGACGTCATTCAGGAGCAAACAAGACTCTGTAGAAAACAAATTAGATCTAATACATACAAACCTATGTGGACCTACTCAAACAAGATCATACTATGGAGAAAGGTATTTTATTTTATTTTTTGATGATTTATCAAGGATGATGTGTGTGTTACTTTCTTAAAAGAAAAATCAGAATATTTTGAGAAGTTCAAAGTATTCAAAGCTAAGGTTGAGAATGAATCTGGATTAAAGATAAAGTGTCTGAGATCTGATAGAGGAGGAGAACTCACCTCTGACCATTTTTATGACTATTGTGAAGAACATGGAATCAAATGATAGTTAATTACACCCAGAACCCCTCAACAGAATGGGATAGCAGAAAGGAGGAATAGGATAATACTTGACACAACGTGCACTATAATGATTGAAGGAAATGTTTCTCATACCTATTGGAGAGATGCAATCAATACAGTAGTTTACACTATCAATAGAATACAATTGAGGCCAGACATAGACAAGACACCTTATGAACTTTGGTTTGGTAATGTACCCACAATAAAATACTTCAGAATCTTTGGAAGCAAGTGCTACATCAAGAGGGATGATAGCATTGGCAAGTTTGATGCTAGAAGCGATGAAGGTATTTTTCTTGGTTACTCTACTAAAAGCAAAGCCTATAGATGTTTTAGTCTAAGATTAAAGAAGATCATTGAAAACACTCATGTGAAGATTGATGAGAAGTTTATGATTCAAGAAATATATTATGACTATGCTCTCATGATTGAAGATGAGCCCAGACCCATCAATAGGGACACAATTATTGAAGAAATGTTTGACTGTATTGATGTTTCATGTAACAATCCTGAACCAAGTGAAGAAGAATCACAGATTATAGATGAAATTATCACTCCTAAGAATTCAAGATACACATAAAAATACCACTCCAAGGAAGATATCATTGGAGATCAGAGCACAAAAGTCTTGACAAGATCTAGAGAAAAAAGTTCAACCACTGATGAAGAGGTATGCTTACTTTCACAGATTGAACCCTTAAGTGTTGAAGATGCATGCAAAGATTTAGATTGGAAAAGTTCCATGCAAGAATAATTAGATCAAATAATCAAGAATGAAACATGGGAACTAGTCCCTAGACCTCATGACAAGAACGTGATTGGAACTAAGTGGATATTCAAGAACAAAATGAATGAAGAAGGCACAGTGGTAAGGAACAAAGAAAGATTAGTATGTAAAGGATATGCGTAGAGAGAAGGAATAGAATACACTGATACAATTTCCCCTATGAGAAGACTTGAAGCTATCAAGTTGTTTTTGGCCCATGCAACATTCAAGAACTTTAAGGTATACCAAATGGATGTCAAGTCATCTTTTCTGAATGGTGAATTAAAGGAAGAAGTCTACATAGAGCAGCCTGAAGGATTCAAACTTTCAGATAAACTAGACATGGTATGAAGATTAAAGAAAGAACTTTATGGACTTAAACAGACCCTAAGAGCATGGTATGAGAGACTTGATGGTTACTTAACAAAGATAGGATTCTGAAAAGGAGCAGTAGACTGTAATTTATTCATAAGAGAGATAGATGAAGGACTACTACTTGTTTCTATTTTTGTTGATGACATTATCTTTGGAGGTAATGATAAACTTAGTGCAGAATTTGCAAAAGAAATGAAAAGTGAATTTGAAATAAGCATGATTGGACCTATCAAATAATTTCTTGGATTGAATGTAAAACAAACAGATAAAGGCATATTCATAAAGTAGTCTAAGTATGTGAAGGAGATATTGAAGACTTTCAAGATGGAAGATTGCAAACCAGTGTATCATCTTAAAATGGAAGCACTTCCATTTTGATAAGTTTTAGCACCCTCATTTAGTATGTTTGCATATTAGATTTGCATCTATGCTTGATTATACATGTGTAGGTGAAATTAGGGTTAGGATCTAATGGATCCTCCTAGATTTCCCTCTCCATGGCTCTTTTCTCTGGGTAGGACCTATTTATTGGTCCTCTTGGGCCTCATCCTACTCTCTCTCTAGGCCTTTAGGCCTTCTTAACATTCTGGCACATTCCCCCACCTTCCTAGGTCCCTGGCTGACCTGGGAACCTCTTAGCAACTTTCTAGTGACCTGCCTGAAAACTCAGGTTAGGGTTGAGGTTGACCCTGACCTAGGTCAGGGTCGAGGTTGACCCTGACCTAGATCAGGTTCAAGGTCGACCTTAACTTAGGTCAAGGGTGAGGTCAACATAGACCTCTGTCAGGTTTTGGTCCCCGCTTTCAAATATAGAACTTATCAAGGTTCAGAACTTAAAATAGGTCCCCGAGTTCAGATGCGAAAGTGTTTTCGCTGATAATTTGAATTATTATGTTCCCTCCTTAGTTGGTGATTGTGATTGGACCATGATTTGAGGTAAAATTTGAATTTGGGTCCCTTGCATTTCCCTAGGAAGCCTATGTTGAGATCTCTATATAAACACTCTCTTTTGCCTTCATTTGATCATGAGACAAAATCGGGAGATGACATGATGAAATGATGATGCAAATAGATAAGAGGATGATATAGAAGGAAAAGCTACGAGCACATATCATTATCTTAAATCAAGAATTTTGAGGACAAAATATGGTGGATCTTCATTGAAGCAAGAAGACTCTCTCTTTAGATATACTATTCTCAACATTCAAGCATTCAAAGGACATTATCATGGGGTAGCAATTACGGATTGTGAGTTGATAGGAATATTTTAACCTTGGGGGCTTGGTATGATTTATTTGTCATATTCAAATCTATGCATTGCTTTCTCATTTCCATGTTATGTTAGGATTGTTAATCTAGAAGATTAGATCTTGATATTGCATGTTTAAAGACTCTTTTCAAAAGAGCAATACACACACACACACACCATACATTCTATATTTGGCTATTCGTGGAGGTGCAGATCACCAAAATGGGGGTTTGACTAAGGCAAAACCCTATATAGCCACCCCAAAACCCCTCTTTTTAGATATTTGCAGATGCTATTTTTGGGAGTTGCACGTACAAAATAGCAGGTTTGAGACCAGATTTGGATACCCTTTTCAGCGAACTACCAAGATCCGCAAAAAGATTTTCTGTCGACACTATGTAGGTCAGGGTCGACATTATTGGGTTAGGGGTGACATTTGTGGGTCAAGGTCAACTTTTTCATAAGAAGGCATCAGAATGGAAAAATATTTTTGGGTTTTGTTTGTCTTTGCATTCCAGTTCCAGATCATACTTCAGATTTTCTAGAAACTCAATATAGGCCTCAGAAAATGAGTTTTTCCAGATCTAATACATTATGAGGTAGGTATCTTATCCCACTATTATTTACATACTCCTTTCCATCCTTTTTATCATAATAATTAAGTGTAAGAAACTAAAATTGGCCTTAGGATCTCTTTCTTATCTCATTATGCAAATCTTACTTAAGAAATCCTTTATGAGTGAAATTTAGATATTACATTTTGGTGAACCCGCGATAGACAACTCTTTCTTTTCCTTGGTGTTAGATTTACATTTCATATTAAATCTTGCATGAACATAGAAATAGATTTCCTTTTCTTGCATTTTTAATAGTATATATATAATAAAAATCACAAAAATATTTTAAAAATACAAAAACATTTACATTTTTCATGCTTGTAGTGTTTCCTTGTGTTCAACATGTATGGTTTTTGTTTTGAATAGTTTGATGAGGATTTTCTTGTACAAAATGATAGATCCCTTAATGAGGTACATGGAAGTGAGAATGCAAATGGTTCGAATGATATCCCCATGGATCCTATTCCTATTTCATCCTCCTCCACAACCTCTTCAAATAACCTTTACCATAGAGTGTATGCATGGTTACCTTCATATTCCTCTATTTGCAACATTGAGACACCTAAAATGATATTTCCTAAACCTTTGATGATGGTAAAAGGATGTCCTCAAATAACTATTAAGGGAAA
>MU227643.1:1431385-1450914 GCA_018584345.1 Thuja plicata
ACAAAGCGAATGGAGTTTTAAAAGTTATTATAAAAAAAAAAAAAATTAAAAAAAAAAAAAAAAAGATGGGTTTGGGCAGGTGGGGGCCACCACCTCCCCCACCCCCCACGGCAGCAGAGTTGGTCGTGGTGCGGCAGCCGGAGCTGCCAGCACGGCAGCCAAGGCGCCAGCCGGGCCAGAGCCTCCGCGACCCTTAAAAGGAGCCCGCGGGGCGATATAAAAGAGGGTGGGGTCCACGGGACCCCCCTAATTGGTAAGTTTTTTTTATGTATATTTTATTTGTTTTTATTACTATGTAATTTTAACTTAGTTTTTTTTTTATAAAAATAATGTTTTATTTAGTTTTGATTAAATTTTTTTATATTATAATTAATTTATTTTAACATTTAAATTAATTTATTATTAGTATTTAAAATAGTTTATATCTAATTTTTAAATTGGTTTAGTATGAATATTTAAATATGTTTATTATTAAATATCTAAATCAATTTATCATTAACATATAAATCAATATAATACTAATATTTAAATTAGTTTATTGTTAATTTTGAAATTGGTATTAAAATTAATTTTTAATTAGTTTTATGTTATCAATGAGTTTTGTAGGTGTAAACCTAGATAATGATAGAGTCATGATTGGACGAAGTTTAGTAACGCTATGTTACACCTAAGATTTTGTAATTTTGTAATTATAGCGAGAATTGGTAATTATTCCATGGGTGTGTTTATATGCTGATTTTATAAATAGATCTATAGGATATGTTAACGTTATCAATATGAAGTATTTAATTATCTTTGGATAGTAATTGTAAAGGGTAAATGAATTTGTATAATTAGGGATTATAAATTTGTTTATTCCTATGTTAAAACCTTATTTAATTTAATTTAATGCTCTCTGAATATGAAGTTATTATTCCATGATGTGTCTGGAGTGCGTGATTAAATAAATTCGTGTATTCTTTTATGTAGTCTTGATTTCGGGTATCTGTTGGGCTAGATGACCCTAGGATTTAAATCTAGAGGTTTTTGGGATTTTACTTTCTGCATGGTGTTTTATGCAATGTCGTTGGTGTTTATATGATGATTTCATAGTCTTGATTTTCTATACCCAACCTAATTATGTTATGATGTGCTTAATGGTCTTATGAGTATACTGTAGATGTGTTTGTGGTTATCGAGAACCTATGTGCTCCTGAATGGGTAGGATGCGATTTGTGATTATGTGTATCTTTATATTTTGATCTTAAGCCTAGGTAGGTTAACTAAGTGTATAGTGGGGAAGTGGCTTGCAATGGGGGTCCAGGACCCTAAGCGATTACTAGGTAAACCCATTGGCAAGTTACTTAATAAGTGAAAATTTATGATACATTAAAGGGGTTTAAAATAAATTAATAAGATGTCTGAGTCTCTACCCATGTCTTAAATGTTGTCGCATGATAGAATGAAAGTTGGGATCCTTGTCTTCACGAAAGGATCACCGAGCCACATAGTGTCACTTGGAGGCCAGGGTTAAGAGGTACTACTAGAGTTATCTTCAAGATTGGACTTATGTGATGACACTTCCCTATATATAGCTTATGTTATCCTACATGTGTCAGTTACTTCTGGTGTTGTTTAGTGTTCCTTGTTTGGGATTAGAGTGCATCCAGGATCTTCCTTTGCATTGGAGTTTGAGGTCATGTGTACCTTGTTTTGTATTCTTGTTGTATACCCCGTGTGATGGGCCTGTTACTATCTCCTCAGCATGGTGGGAGTGGACCTTTGGTTCCACGTGGTCGGGTGGTAGTGATTCTTATTACCATTGAGATTCTAATGGATTCTTGTTCATGCTTGGATGTTCCTTGTTGCAGTTTCATCTTCATAGTCTTTTGAAGACTTGCTCAGTTATTTGAGTTGTGTATTTATACCATATGTTTATATTGGTTATCATCTTTGGAGGATGCATTGTATTGTTTATTATGTATAATTACATACCCTGTGACTTGTGCAGTGGATGTTGATTAGGTAGTATACCTTATGGTATCAGTTGTATATGTAATCTTTATTATGAGATGTATGTAATTGTTTTCAGATTATGTAACCTTTATGTCAGTTCTTATATTTGTATTCATAGATTAGTTTGTTTAAGTAATTCTATGTCAAGGAACCCTCGAGGAATGTTAATCATGTATGAGTTATATTTCATGTATGTCATGTACATTGTGTTGCTTCCACATTGTTATTAATATTGTTTGTAAACATTCAAAAAAAAATTATTCCGTGAACTTAGTGTCATGTTTAGGTTAAGTTCTCCTGGGTTCCCTAGCGGGGAATTACACAAAACACATTGAGATCAAATACCACTTCCTAAGAGAAAAAGTTGTAGACAAAGAAGTAAAGTTGGATTATGTGAGGACCAAAGAACAACTAGCTAATATTTTTACAAAGCCTCTATCAAAAGATACTTTTGAGTATCTCAGGGAGATGTCGGGAGTAATTCCCTTTTTTGAGTCTAATTAGAACTTGCAGCAAGAATATCAGTCCTTGGTGACTGATGAATGATTGACTACTCTACTTCTGGAGTAGTGCCTGTGCTTAATGGTGTTTAACACCCTTTGTCATTAATGTCAAAGGGGGAGTATTAGTAAGGGAAGAATTTACTCTGGGGGAGTATACGGAGCAGTAGTAATGAAGAGGAACCTTTGATGAGGATATTGAGAAGATTGTAAAAAGAAGGAAGACACTTTGAGTTGATGATATCATATGTTGCCATCAATGTCAAAGGGGGAGATTGTTGGAGATTTGTCTCTGTGCAAATAATTGATTATATGTTTGTTATTGATGACAACATATAATATACAGCAGGTATCCTATATGCAATTATCAATAAAGATGTTTTGGTACTATGTGTAATTATTTCCATGGTGTATACATGTTCTAGATGCTATGTGCATTCATGTCAAGTCAGATATGTTGTTATAGTTGAGTTATGATTAATCAGTTATGGTAGTTACAGTTTCTAGAGTTTATCTATTAAGAGCCAACATAAATACAATGTCTCTTGAGTTGCGCCTTGTGAGGCCTCACCCCGATCCATCATAGCTTTACTGTTTGATCACACTTTGACACTTTATATTTTGATACATTGATACACTTTTTGTTATACCGACAGAGAATCGTGATATTATGATATAATGATGATTATATTGTATGGATTACATTTTGATATGGATTAGATCTAGAACAGGTGGTCGACTTTGATTATATATGTTTAGATCAGTGAATTGATAAGAAGACTGAATTATGATTAGACTTGACTATTTTATGGATGTTATGTCATGGTGACTAAGGAATTCTTATGTTTTCAACATTTATGTATGAAAATTTCAATTAGGGACTTAATTCTGCTTATTGATTAATGTTGTTAATTATGTATTGAAAATGTATGTTACATGCGATTTTATCATCTTGGACTACTGATGCTCGAAGTTTAGTGTGAAGGAAAGGGAACCATGGAATTTTTAGACAATCAGGGCTAAACACATGTGAATTGAGTAAGCCAAGGTTTAATCCAATAAGGGGTTGAAACCTCATTATAATGTGACTCTTGTTGTAAATGTAATCTGAATGTGTGTTAATGGTTTTAATTTATGTTGTTATTTGGACATGTCATTTGTGAATGTGATGTGTATTTTGTTTGGGGTCACCTGACACTTGTGTTTTCCATGTTGATAGTGATATGTCATTTGGGGCTTGGGAAAGAATCACTTAACCTCATATGACATTATATTAATCACTTGCATATAGATGCCTTGCAGGGATCCTATCATGTTGAAACTCGGATTTGAACCTTAACCTACTTTGGAGGGATTAAAAGGGACCCTAGAGTGTATTTTTGACCAAAATTAGTTAACCATAAGGGGGTACCTTGGGTTAGGGCTAGTTTTTACCTATGGGAGAAACCTAGGTCACCATTATGACTCTCTAAAATGCCCAATTTTCAAAAGTGGCAAAAATAGAGATGGTCTTATGCACCTAACTTGTCCCACACTCCTTGCTAACCTCGTAATTAAGAGGGGAGACAAAAAGGCTAGTTGTCATATCTCATCAGTGCTAGAGGGTTTTGGGAGACTTAGTGGGTGTTCACCCACTCTCTAATTTTAGAGACAATTAGGGTTTTTGGAAGGAGAAAAGATAAGGATTTGGGCTCTTCTCAAGTTTCATTTTGTCATAACACAATTAAAAGGTTGGTTTCTTTTGCCATGGAGTGCTTGATTTGTTGCAATAAAATTTGATGTATTATTTTATGAATATGAGATCTCGTATGAGATTCATGTATGTAATCTTGTGTAGTGATGAAGTATGTGAATTTTGTTTTCATGTGTTTAGGAGGGAATGCATTTGGATTTTTTTTGTATCACCCTTTGTTTATTTGAATTGGGAGTGTTGTTCATGGGAGTGAAGGCATTACTCACCCTTTTGGGAAGGGAAGAAGTGGCCTTGGGTGAAGGGGTTAGTTGGGCTCTCTATTTTAGTGAGAGTCTCTTCTCTTGGAGAAGAGGGATAAATTCATGGAGTATGGGCTCCATGAAGCCATGTTGGAAATATTATATTTTGGCATAGAAATGACTAATGTGTAAATGAAAGTATTGTCAATATAGCCTTGGAGAGACATGGAAAACTCTTGTTGAGAGATTTGGAAATTGTATTGGCATTCTCCTCCTTGGAAAATCCCACCTTCACCCTTTTTCAATGGGTTTGTAAAACTCATTTGTGAAACCTTGAATGGGAGTTGATTGTTATTTTTGTGCATGTAAAATATTATGAGAATTTTGGATGTGAAACCTTGTTTAGCCTTGGACCTCCAAGCTTGGGGGTGGCCTCCTTGAGGCCTTGGTTGGGAGGTGAGCTTCCCATGGTATCCCTCATGAAATTTGCAAGTTTTTGAAGTCATGAAGATGGTGCAAAAAGCTTGAAAGAAATCCCTATCTGGGAGTAGTTGTGTGCAAGCAACTTCAATGTTGCATAGAAATTTATTTTGTTGATTGTTGTAATGTTCAATCTTGAAGCTTCTCAAGCTAGATATGGAGAGATATCCTCCTTATGTAATAATCTATTAAAGTAAAACATGATATGTACCATTCAAGCATTGTGTAAATTCATCATTTTGAAGATGTTGTAATGTAGATTATAAGATTATCATGTTGTAAAAGATAGAATCCTTAGTTCTTGAATATTGAATTTAAATTCCTAAAAGAAGAGAAGTTAACCACCCACGAATAGAAGGATAACCAAATTGAAAGAGAAAAATAATATTTTACTTTCATTCACTTCAATCTTAAGAAATTTTTCATCTTGAAAACCTCCTAGATTCAACTTTCTTTAATAGAAATCTGCATTTTATTCTCAACTCTTGAGGAGGAGAAATAACTTTGAAAATCAACAACAAATTTTATTAATTAGCATGTCAACATGAAATTTAGTAAATACTATTGGTCCCTCTTGTATATTGTTCATAAAATCAATCCTAATATGCACTATGATCTTCTTAAAAAAAAAATGAACTAAGCAAATCAAAATGTAAGAGCTTATAACAAAGCCCATAACAT
The DNA here is from genome assembly GCA_018584345.1 of Thuja plicata. Classification (NCBI taxonomy): domain Eukaryota; kingdom Viridiplantae; phylum Streptophyta; class Pinopsida; order Cupressales; family Cupressaceae; genus Thuja; species Thuja plicata. The sequence goes on from MU227643.1 coordinate 1,436,974, forward strand.
TTTCCAGAATTAGAGCATAAAAAGCTCTTTAGAATTTGTATGGGAAATGAAATATTCTCTTACCACAGAGAATATTCCTTTCCCAAATGGGTTTCCCTCTAATTAATTCAAAATCATATCTCAGTGAATTAAACATGTAAATTAAATCCTAATTACCTAGTTAAACTCATCTTATTCTCACCTCTCCCGTGGGTCCCACTTTGTTCTCTCACCTTTTTTGGCATAAACATTATATTGTGCTAAGTTCAATAAAAAAAAAAAAACAATTAAATTAGTTTTCAAAGGGGCTGAACTACTTGGAAGTGGCGCCACCTTTCTTGCTGTCCTCACTTCCCTATACATTCTGACATGTTCTTACCTAGCATCCCAATTCAACTCCCCTTCCTCTTTTCATGCAAAATTTACTTGGGGAAAGGAAGCCTAGGATTGGTGGTTCCTACAATTGGTGGGTCCTACAAACCTTACATCCCCCTTTCCCTTGCTGAGATCCCATGCCACCTTTTTGGCTCCCCATACCATGCAAAATTTGTTAAGGAGGGATGGTTTAGTGGGTAGTATGGTGGGCCGGTGCATGCCTTGTCACCCTGTACCCTCCCCCATGGCAGATTTTGAAACTTGCATTATTTTGGTTTTGTAAATAAGGGACTTTTAGTATGTGAGTAGCTCTGTGGTGGGCCCTTCCCAAGGACCAAGTCATGTCAACCTGCTTTCTTCTCTTGGGAATTCGATCCCTTCCCTTTTGTATTTGGGTTTCTTTTGACTTTGTCATAGGAGATGTTACTTAATGAGTTTATAGGTTAGTTAGAAGTTAGTTGATAGTTAAGCTAGTTAATTAGTTTTTGTTTCATATATTGGTTTTAATTCCTTTTTTATAGCATTTTCCCTTGCACATTATATTAATGATGTAGCATGTAATATTAAGTATATAAATTTAATGTGTTAATTTAAATTGGTATTAAAAACTTTTAATGTATTAAATATGTTTAAATTTTAATTGGTATTAGTGTATTAAACGTGTTTTAATGTCAATTGGCATTGGGATCATTTAGGGTATCAAACGTGGTTTTAATTTTAATTGGTGTTGAAATTATCTATCAATATTATAGTAAATCATTTTAAATGGGAACCTAGCATTGTTTGTTTAGATTAATTTATAATGGTGAGATTCGTGAATTTAATAGATCGGAATTTTTGTCTATAATATTGGTTAGACTATTAGAGGGACGGATTGCTCAGTTGATTCAATTATATAGTTAATGTTAGATTTTAATTTATTATCAAAATAAAAGGGGGGATTATATTGCTCTTGTATTCGAGGGGATTGGGGTTATGCTCAATTATAATTAAAAGTAAATTTAAAAGTTGAATTAGGAGATATTTCAAATGTCTAATTAAAATTTTAATTTATAGTCGTATGTTAGGAATTGATGGATTAGAAATGCATGTTGTTTTTATCATAGGAGAATAATTTTATTAATGATGTTAGTAGGTTAGGAAACGTGACTTGATTTTAGCTAGTAGGATATTCATCTGACTAAGATTGGGCTAGGAGTTAATGTTAACTGGAACTAGACTTGATTGGATTAAGTTACAAACTAGGTTAAAGATTAAGCAAGGGCAACCTAGATCAACTTGTGTTCAGTAACCACTAACTACCATAATAATTCTAAGTAAGAAATCAGAGTTAGATCTACCTGAGTTGAGTATCCTTATAACCCGAGGAACAAGTTGATACCCAATTCCACATTAGTTTGTGGCTTTACCCTTATTCAGTCTGCATTTACACCTTGTAATTTGAAGGTTGACTCTTTTTTCTATCACCCTTCCAGCTAAACCATTGTTAGTTGTACGTACTGATGTGCCTTTTAAAACAAAAAAAAAAATTTGTGTGTGTGTTTTGTCCTAGTTTGGGCATGACACGCCTATCTTTAGGATAGGCGTGTTTGTATTCATGTTTAATTATGAGTTAAAGATAATTATTGAAAGGCACTAAACATGTTTCAATAGAATATTGATGATAGATTTAATTTGGTGAAGTGAACTTTGTGAAGCGTCGCGTAGTATTCAGTTTGAGTTGCGCGGTCCTAATTTGTATTGCATGCTTGGTTGAACTGACAAGGAAGTTGATGAAGTGTTTCCAGATACCTTCATGACCTTATCCTTGGTAAAGATACATATAGCAGTTCTATTATGTTCGCTAAGTGTTTAAAATAAAGTGAAAAAGAAAAGACAGAGAAGAGTAGAAAGTCAGAAAGAATAAGTTGAAGATCTATGTGAAGAAATAAAAGTTGATTGCAATTCATTGGAACCCATCAAGACAGTAGGTCTATTCAAACATTTCATTTACCAGATATAGTGTATATCTGTTGTACTGAAGGTTGTATCCTTCACCATCTAAGTAGTGAGCTATTGGACAGTGAGTCCTCACCCTTAACAGGGTTATCTGTAAAAGACTCCTAACAGGGTCCGACCTTTAACCAGGTCTATGTACTTCTTGCATTGTAAAGATCAACTCCTAACAAGGTTGTAAGATCTTCTAACAGGGATCATTATAAACTAGTGTAGTTATTTGTCGGTGCTAATTCCCACCAGGTTTTTTACCTATTTGGTTTCCCCATAATCAAATTGTTGAGTACTCTATTGTGTTATCTGAATGTGCATTTACTTTATATCAAATTACATTAAAGAAAGAGAAAAGAATTAAATTGATGGATAAATGATTCACCCCCCCTCTTAGTTATCCTTGGGACTATTCAAACATCAAATACCTGCATTTCTAAGTTAAGGGATTGGATCAAGAAATTCAAATCTAGCCATAAGGAAGTTAGTCAAGGAGTGAAGAAATCAAAGGACAGAATCACAGAGTTGGAACAAGAGTTGTCTGAGTTGAGAAATTCAAACAAGATTTGTGCATATGCAAATCAGGAATCAAAGATAGAGTCAGAGGAAAAGACTCAAAAGGAAGATCTCATCAGAGATGGATCAATTTACAATTCAAAGAATTTTTGGTTAACAAGATTTGAACTAGAAAAGGAATTCGAAGACTAGAATGGGATTGAAGAAAACTTCAAGGAAATGACTAGAAAGAGCTCAACACAAAATGAGAAGTTAAAACTAGAATTGGAAAGGCTAAATGCATAATCTAGGGCATATGAAAGCAGTATTATTCTGGACAGTTTACAAGACATGTAAAAGGTCACAAAGAAGGAGAAAGCTCAAATCAAAAGGATAGAGGTAAAGGAAAGATAATTGAGGAAAAAAATAAAAATCCATTTGACACGAGATCTCTGTTAAGACAGCCAAATACTCATAAGTATTTAAATTTTAATGTTTTTTGTTATGTTTGTAATAATTTTGGTCATAAGACAGTTGATTGTAGAATGAGAAAGAAACAAAGAAATCAATGAATCATCTTTCATAGGGTTGGTCACAAAGCAAGTTATTCTAAGAGTCAAGTCTCAAATTAGGAGAATGAAAAGATCAATATTTTTATGGAAATTATTATGTATGTCATAACTTTGGTCATAAAGCTAGTCAAAAGATCTATTCATCTATCGATGAAGTTTGGAAAAAGGAATATGAATTGTTTTAGATGTGGAAAGATAGGTCATTATGCTAAATCATGCAAATCTAGTAATGGTATAGTATATATCATATTTGATAATCATACTACAGAATCTTGTGGGTATTAGAAGAAGAATATGGAATGGAGAAAGAAATCTAATGCTGTAGGTGTTTCAATGGTACCATATCTTGGTACTAGTCCCATCAAAAAATGAGCTAAAAGCTTTGGCTTAGGGGGAGTACTGAACAATTCAAATTTTACACCTCCCCTATTCCAAAAAGGTATTAAGTGTAACTAGGCTATTTCCAATGTATGTAAATAGGCATTAATGATGACAAGATAGTTTTTAGTGATTGATGTGTGAAGTGAAATGGTTGCGCCAATAATAATTAATTAAGACAGGAATCTCAATCATGATATTTCATTGATTTTAAAAAGGGTTAAATATTCAAATCATTTGGCACTATAGCTCAAGAAGGAAAATTTTGAAGTTACAGAGTAATCAAAGCAGAAATTCTATAAGGTGATTCATGGCACCCAAGTCCATTATTCATGTTTGTGTAAAAATAAGAATGGATAAAGGGTTTGAATTGAAATAATTTTATCATGGAAATATAAAGAAATTGGAATTTGGTTTTCCTGCAAATGGTATGTAGAAAGTGAAAAATCTAAGGATCAACATTTGGGAAGAATTTTTGTGGTGTGATGACAGAGGATTCATACAGTATGTACTGAATCAGACTCAAGGTGAAACCTTTGTATTGGATAGACCTTAAAATGTGATGAAGGAAGTAATTGAGGAAATTATGAGTGTGTGCAATGTTGAAAAAGTACCTACAAAGAAATCTATCATCTATGAAGAGGTAGAAGCACTGACAATGATTGGTAGGGATCATCGTGCTTTTCAAATCTTTACCATTAGAGATCCTATCATAAGGTATGTTTCTCATGACATGTCTTACAAAATTCAATTATGTAATTGCAATGGTTCAACTTATGTTGTGGCTATGTTTGTGTCATGTAAAATGGTGAATGAGAGTATACAAATGGATTTATGTAAAATGTTGTTAGACAATTTGAAGTTGAATATGAAGATATCAGTAGAAGACAATTAAAATTTATTCTTTTGTTTGTTGGTCGTGTGCTCAGTGTTCTATTTCATGACATATTTTCCTAGAAAATAGAATATTGTATGGAGGATTCACATTCCTGTAGATAAGTAGATTTATGTGTACCTAGAAGGGTTGGAAGATAAGGTGGATGCCTACAAGGTATATTTAATGACTCTCTAGGAGAATATTAGCTTTGGATTGGCCATCACTGTTGCTTTACCAGCAAAGGAAATTGAAGGAGGTCCCTCTTCAAGATAAAAAATTTGGAAGATTTTATCGGTGGTTCATCTTCTAGACCAAAGAGGATAAACACAAGTGAGAAAGAGAAGCAAATTTTTATTGTTTTAGAAAGTAAAGAAGAACAAGCTAGTGAAGAAGAAGATTTAGAGGAAGAGAAAAAATTTGAGGAAGAAGTGGATAAAATAGTGGTTTCTCCAAAGGAATCAGATATTGTTGATTCTAAAACTATTAAATGTATGTTGGTTAAGGGATAATTTTATAAAATTGGTGGATGAGAAGATGCAGGTAAACTAGTTTATCAAGGGTTTGAATCCTGCGATTTCAGATAGGGTATGCATGATACCTTCAGGGGACTTGAGGTTCCTGATGGACATAGCTTTAGTGGCCAAAGAGATAGTCAGAGGTCCATAGGATGCTAGGGATAGGTCTCAAAACCATAATACCACATCCCAAGCCTTAGTATATCAGAAACCCCCATGGAAAAGGAATCAAAGGTATTCTTTGGGGTCATTCAGGACCCCACAACCACAACATCCAGAATAGGCTCAATAGAGCCAGTGATAGAGGCCACCACAGGTACAACAAGGCTCTAAGCCCAAGAAGTGGTAGACACAGAGTCTTAGGAAGGACCAAAGACCACATGCACCTTACACACCTCCAACACGGACTCAATAGTCCACCAGGGGTGGTTATAGAGGGTCTTCTAGGACCATAGGGTCTTAGTACTCCAGACCTCTAGGCATTCAGGGTCAGGCACATGGGCCATGTTACACTTGTGGTGCCATGGGGCACATAGCTAGAGAGTTTCCTGAAGGTGGTAGTCAGCGTGCAGTGGTGTCAGAACTAACAATTGGGGATAGGGGAAAGTCCCACATGGTATTTGCAGTGGTAGATAACTGTTAGGTAGAGAACCAGGCTATCGTCATTGAGGCCTTAGGTAAGAACAGAGGTAGTGATGTTTCTATTTTATTTAATATAAGATCCACTAAATCCTTTGTTTCTCCATCATTTGTGGAGCATTTTGGGCTAGTGGCAGATAGACAAGAGGTTAGATGGGAAGTAGAGTTATCTTTAGGAGCTAGAGTTTTGGTGACCTCGATGGTTAGAGATTGCCTAATCCAGATTGGTGGCATAAACACCATAGTAGATCTCAGAGTTCCTCCACTTGGATCTTATGGTCTAGTTCTTGGCATGGATTGGCTAAGTGCCCATAGGGCCAAACTAAGTTTTTGTAAGAAGAAGATCAAATGTTTGGATGATGATGGTATATATACAGTGATTTATGGAATCCAAAAGCCTGTATCCCTCTATGTGATTTACACTATGCAGCTTAAGCGGTGCATGTGGAAGGGATGCCAGTTGTACTCTATCACCATCAACGATAGGGAAGAAGTAGAGAAGGAAACTTATCTTGAAGACTTCTCCATTCTTCAGGAATTTGTAAATGTGTTTCCTTTAGAGCTACCTAGTATGCCTCATCATAGAGAGGATGACTTTCACATAGATCTCATACCAGGAGAAGAAACAATTTCCAGAGAACTTTATAGGATGACCACTAATGAGCCTATTGAGCTCAAGATACACCTTGAAGAACTATTAGAGAAAGGACACATTAATCCTAGTGTTTCTCCTTGGGGTGCACCCATTGTCTTCATGAAGAATAAATATGGATTTCTTAGGTTATGCATGGATTACCAAAATTTGAACAAAGTAACCTTCAAGAATCGGTATCCACTACCTAGGATCGATGACCTATTTGATCAGTTGTAGGGTGCTCGAGTATTCTCTAAGATAGACCTCAAATCAGGATACCATCAGTTGAGGATCATGGATAGTGATATTAACAAGACTGCATTTTGCACTAGACATGGCCACTAAGAATTCACTCTGGTTCAATTTGGTTTCACAAATGCTCCAACTATATTCATGAGTCTTATGAATGGAGTATTTTGTACCTTCCTTGACAAGTTTGTAGTTGTGTTTCTTGATGTCATCTTGATATATTCCAAATATGAGAAAGAGCATGTAGAACACTTGAGACAGGTCTTGCAGTGTCTTAGGGACTATCAATTGTATGGAAGATTGTCAAAGTGTGTCTTCTTCAGAGCAGAGGTCAAGTATCTAGGCCAGATTATTTCAGGTAATGGGATCTCAGTAGACCCATCGAAGATTGATTCCATTATGGATTGTCCAAAACCTACCACTGTGATTGAGGTTAGGAGTTTCATGGGATTACCTGGTTACTATAGATGGTTTGTTGAGGGTTTCTCTCGAGTAGCACACCCCATCATGTCTCTTCAGTGAAAGGGAAAGAAGTTTGAGTGTATTGAGAAGTGTGATAGGGATTTTCAAGAGCTCAAGAGAGAACTTACCAGTGCACCCATTCTTGTTGCGCCAGAGCCTTCAATAGACTTTATAGTTTGTGCAGATGTTTCTTTGGATGGTTTAGGAGAAGTTCTTATGCAAGGTGGGCAAGCTATAACTTACGAGTCTAGGGAACTAAAGACTTACGAACTCAACTATCCTACCCATGAAATTGAGCTCACAACAGTGGTGCATGATTTAGTAAGATGGTGACATTTCCTCTTAGGGCATCAATTCAAGCTTCATTCAGACCATCAAAGTCTTCAGTACATCTTTGCTCAGCTGAACCTTAATGCCCGATAAAGGAGATGGATAGAGTTCTTATGTGAATATGATTTTGATGTCCATTACATCAAGGGGAAAGAGAACATAGTCACAGATGTCTTGAGTAGGATACAACACGAGATTTATTCTATGTCCACTAGCATAGATTTGAGAGATGACATTCTTCATCACTTACATGAGGATGAGATATATGTAGAATTTTGTGAGTTGATTCGATCTCAGAGACCCCTTGAGAGGAAGTTTTCATAGTGTACTTTAGAGTCCAATAGAGTATTGCATCATAGAGGATGTATCTATATACCTTCTTCTAGGGGATTGCATGAGTTTGTGATGCAAGAGGATCATAGAGCCCCTTATGCAACTCATCTCAGAGTTATGAAGATGCATGCTGATTTGAGATAGTTGTATCATTTGCCCGGCATGAGATTGTAGATTTATGAGATGGTAGCTAGATTCCTAGAATGCCAAAGGGTGAAAGCAGAACACCATCATCCAGGTGGTCTTCTTTAGCCTCACGAGATACTAGTGTGGAAATGGGACACCATTTCTATGGAATTATTAGTAGGTCTTCCTATGTCTTCTTGTTGTCATTATGCCATCATGGTGATAGTCAACATGTTGACCAAGGTGGCTCATTTTTCACCTGTACATACTACCTTTATCACACCAGTAGTGGGGTAGGTGTTCTTACAAGATATAGTCATACTTCATGGCGTACCTCATAAAATAATCTTGGATAGAGATTCTTAGGTAGCTATGGGAACTAGGCTCAATTTTAGTACAACTTATCATCTTGAGACTGACAAGAAGACCAAAAGGGTGACTCAGGTGTTAGAAGACATGCTTCGCATGTACATGATGGAACATTAGACCCGGTGGGAGGAATACCTACACCTAGTGGATTTTTTCTATAATAATGGGAACCATAAATCCTTGGGTATGCCTCCCTATCAGGCTCTTTATGGTATAAGGCCATGCAAAACCCCACTCAGTTGGGATAGGATCGAGGATAGAGTTTCCATTGGTCCTAAGCTAGTCATAGATATGGAGCAGTAGGTGACCTTGATTAGACAATGTCTAGTGGAAGCTCAAGATAGGTAGAAGAAGTATACAAATATGAAGATGATTGACTGAGCCTATTTGGTTGGAGATAGGGTGTTCTTGAGAGTGCAAATGCATAAGAGTCCAATCCATTTTGGAAAGGGTTCTAATCTCGCACCTTGTTTTTTTGGACCTTTTGAGATCCTTGAGAGGATAGGATCAGTTGCATATAGTTAGTGTTGCCACCTATCCTATCACGAATCTATGAGGTGTTTCATGTTTCAGTCTTGTGGAAGTATATATATGAAGAGTCTCATGTGATAGATTGGGATGCATTTTAGGTAGAGTTGGATGGGCAGATGGCTTTGGAGCCAATTCATATATTGGCTTGGCAGACATTGGGTCTTTGAGGCTGAGAGCTAGACTAGGTTAGGGTCTAGTGGGATTGCTATGACAAGGTTACAACCTCTTGGGAGGACACATCACAGATGAGATCACAGTACCCTGACCTCTTCGATGAACTCTAGGAGGAAGTTCATGCCTAGAGGGGGTGAATGTTAGACCTACCTTAGACTGTCATAGTTTTACTGCTTTATTTTCTATGCTTTCAGTGATTATATGCTTAGACATACTTTGACTATTGAGACTTCTATTTTTTAGGATTTGTTGAATCCTATGTTATATATTCAGTACCTGATTATGTAATCAGGGTACACTCGAGATACTATATGTTTTGATTTAGTTTCAATTTATGATGATGTCATTTATGGGATAAATTGTGTGAGTGTAATTGTGATGGAAATTGGTTTAGGAAACCGATGATATGTTTATTTAAATTAAAATGTAGATATAGTTTATATGAAAGGTAGTATTGATGTCATATTATGCTTCATATCATGTTATTTTAAACCTACTGATGTGTTTAATGAGTATGTAGGGATAGTTGACCATGGATCTGAATTGGGGACCCAGTATTGAAACTTATGTTATATTTTGTGCATTCCAAGGTCCTGTTTATATAAAGAAACATGGACCTCATTGTATATATATTGTTTATTTGTGAATTTGGTTTGCATGTGTGTATTTAAATGAGTTAATGTGAATATGATTAAGCCATGTCATTTATTTATTAAATTGTGCCAATTTTGGCAAGTGTTGTAATTAAGTGTTGGCATGCCTAGTTAAGTGAATCAAGGATAGGTGTAGGGTTCACTAGGGGTTACCTTAGTGTAGTACCCAATCCTACCCAAGGTTAGAAAATTTCTAGATAGTCAACTTGAGTTATAAATCTATGGGTTAACTTTAAGTGTAGTTTAGGAGGGTCTTTTAGGCTCCTAGAAGGTAACTAGGGTCAATTATAGCTACCTAAGTCGGTACCCAGGGGGTTAGGGATCATTTTCAACCCATTAAGAGCCTTAAAACCCAATTATGACTCCCCTAAAGTCTCCTTTTTCAAACTGAGCGAATTTGAAGAGTTGTGTGGCTTTGGTTAACCTCTCTTTTCTTCCCAAGTTGCATTTAACTCCATTTATGGAGAATAAAGGAAAGTGGGAAGAAAGGGATGGTTAGGGTCACATATTCTTTGGTAGGTTCCTTATAGTTTGGAGGTTTTCCTTTATAGGGAAGGTTTTAGGGAGAGATTTGGTTGTTCACCCACTCTCTACCCTTAGAGACATTTTTCAGATTGAAGGAGCTTTTGGAAGAGAAGGCTTGGGAAGGATAGCTCATCTCAAAATTTTAGTTTGCCTTAAGATTTGGAGTAAGGTTGGTTCCTATTAGAGTAAATATTTCTTGTTTATGTATGTTATTTCTTGGAGCTCCATTAATGGAGTCCTATGTATATTTTAAGCTTTCTCAAAGTTTGATTTTTTGGAGTTTTAGAATGTTGTTCTTATTTTGTGAATACTTTTGTGAATGGGTTCTCTTCAAGGCACACTCACCATTGGGAGGGTACAGTAACCTTGAAGGGGGTGGTAGGAAATGACTCCAAGTTAGTATAGAGTCTCCCATGTGAGGAGGGAAAGACTTGGGGTTTTTGATACCCATGATGCGAAGTATGGACTGAGGGCACCTGGGGGCATAAGGAGGTTTTTATATATGACTGCATCTTATGTAGATGGTCATTCCAATTGCATGTGTGGATTGAGATTTTTGTTTTGATACTATGGCTTCTCCTCCTATGCTAGTCTACCACCACCCCTTTTTTAGGAAGGCCTCTTGGAGACCTTCCTCCTGCTTTTCCATGTAAGGGAGTTTTACTTTGGTGTTTATCTGTTAGAATGAGTTTTTATGTGTGTTTGTGACTACCTGTTTGTATCCCATTCCATACTGGATCCTCTAGCTTGGGGGTGACCTTAGAAAGGTCTACGTTGGGAGGTGAGCCTCCATGGTCAACCTCATTCTGACAGGTTCATAGCTGGATTGTTGGGAGCTGACAGATTTATTTTGTTTTGTTTGAAAATTGAAATCATGAATTCCATTGTAATCTTATATTGCCTTGTAATTTTATTGTATCCATTCTGGGAAGTGGAAAGTCAAGGAAAGTGTAATGATATTTTTTATTTTGTAAATTTAAAAGAATATTTGGGAAATTATAGTTGGTATGTTTATTAAATTTCCTTGGAAAATATTTGAATAAATTAGAGGTAAATATTATATATATGTTATTTTAAATAATATAAATTCAAAAATAAATGATGGCATTAAATTACTTAATAAGGGGATTGAAGATCCATAAAGTAAGTTAAATCTTTAATTACATGTTAATAAACTATTGTTTTATTCAATAAAATTAGCATATCCTTGTTTATACAAATATGGGATTTAAAGATTTCTATAGTTTAGTTGCAGTTCTAATTGTGAATATTGCTATTATTAAATTAAATTAGCTTATTCATTATTATAAAAAAATTTGGAAATTTAAAAGGACTTAAGTGTTTTTATGTTCTTGCAAATTAGCTTTCTTTTACTTGGAGTTTTTTTTCTTAAAAATTTTGCAAAAAAAAAAGGTCATTGTCAAAATCTACTTCCAACAAAGTATTAAACTATTGGATTAGAATCCAAGTATGTTTTTATTTTTTGATTTTTTTAATATCTAAGTGCACCCTATTTGGGTACAGAGATTTTTTTAATTCATTTAAACCAGTTTTTTTTTAACATTGGTTTAATGCCTTATATGTGTGTGTGTGTGTGTGTGTGTGTGTGTGTGTTTATAAAATAAAAATAAAAATAAAAATAAAATAGTCGGGCATCGTGGGTGGGGAGGGCTGAAGCCCTACCCCATACCCTGCGTGGGTTCCCCATTTTCTCAGGGGCACTACAAACAGAAGTGGGGCACCGACTGAGGTGATGACATGTAATTGATTGAATATTTGATAATTTTAAGTTGAAGATAAATGCAAGGCATTAAATCAGTTAATGGTTTGTATTTTCATTGATGTCAACTTGATATCATCTATACAGTCATGTACAAAATGCCAAAAACTTTAAAGAATCAATGGAACAAAGGTTATGCTTTCAGCAATGCTTAAAAGTCAAGTATTCACCAAGTGACAGATAACACCAATGGAGTGCACACCATCGATAAAGGCAAAGAAGAAAATTCATAGTGATACCCGACGAGCAGAAGACAGTGTTGCTCGAAGAAGCAAAACTACAGGATGCTCGATGAGCTGAAAATAGAGTTTCCCAATGAGGAAAAATCCAATGATGCCCGACAGACGGAGATCCTGAAGCTAACTAGAGTCATGTCGATGGAACTATCAGTTGTCACCGACAACTAATTGAAGAATTGACCGACGGAATAGAGAGTTCAGAAAATGAAAAAATATCTAGTTGGCAAGAGCTAAAGATAGACTTAACTGGTTTATTTCTTTGTTTTATTCAACCAGAGTTAAGTAATTTATTTAAAGAAGATTTGTACAGTTGGCTAAAAGATAACTACGAGATAAAATAGGATTTATGCTTTAAATCAAATTGGTTGGATTGTTTTTCATGCCAAGAATCAAGAATCAAGAAATAGTGAATATCATGTCTATATAAGAGACAAGCTTAATTCATTTTTGAAATCACATTCATAGAAAAGGGATTAAGGAGAATGAATGAAAAGAGGATGGTGAAGAGAAACTGATGAAGAAGAACTTCATATAGTCTCGATCAATCAAGCTAAAGGAGAGCTAAATAATTCTGCAGACACCGACGAACAATGAAGCACAGCATCACAGAGCAAAAAGTGTGGAGCACAAAGAATTGAATTGATACATTGATCAGAGAGGTAATGTACTTAAATAGATCTGAAAATATGAAATTCAAAGTTGCATCATGAATAGGTCATAGTGTTTCAGTTTAACCATTGAAGCATCAAGTCTCTTAACAAAGCAGGACTTAACAGTCTTCTATATATTGAGGTACATCCCAAGGAGTGCCAAAAAGGTTGATTCATGAAAGTAGCATTGGATTTGCCTGATACCTACTGACAATCTAAGAAGGAGGTTGATTCAAGGATAGTAGCAATAGATGCCTGATACTAAGTGACAGCCTCTATGTATAAAATCCTCTAACAAGTTTGCACTTAATAGTGTGTTTGTAACCTTTAACAGGGTTGGATCCTAACAAGGATCACTTCAGAAGAGTGAAAATTTGGGGTATCGGTCCCAGTAGTTTTTTCCTTAACAGGGTTTCCACGCTAAAAATTCATGTGTTATGTGTGTATGATTCATTTCTTTATTGTTTTGTATCTGACATACTTAACACTGGGTTGATTAGTATACTCTGCTTATTTAATGAGTTTCAGTAAATAGTTATACTTCTTATCGGTAATCAAGGAGAATAAGGAAAGACAAGGAAAACTGATAGACAGTTAAATCATTATAAGTATTTCATGGCATGCATCTTGTAGGGACGTAATAATCTGAGGTTTATTGATTGGTGTTTAAGTTTAAGGATAAATTTTTGAGGCCACTGATTCAACCACCCTCTTAGTTATTTCTAATAGATGTAGATTGACTTCTTGTAGACTTGTGTTCTCTTCTACTGATGTGTTTGAAGCTTTGATTGTTGATGATTCAGCATAATTGAAGTAATCTAGTGTAACATATAAAATAGAGGTTACTAAAATGTAACATATAAAATAGAGATGTCACATTTGAAATAAGTGGATGTTTGTGTGATGTGTGGGGAAGATAAGATGTTTCTTTCAACCTCAAACACACAAATGAAAGATCCAAATTGATCAACCCAAAAAGGATCAATGCACAAATGAATCAATCATTTGGAAATGAGAGCAAAGAGGAAAGATCTTAAATTCCTGTTTTAGAAAGGAATGTATATGATAGT
>MU227643.1:1455519-1483880 GCA_018584345.1 Thuja plicata
AGAAAGATTAAAGTCATCTTCTTGCTCTAATATATCCTTACAAGGTAATACAAGAGAGGATAAAGAAACATCACATGCACTAGATAAAGTCTTTCTAGGTGTAACATCATTCAATGGTAAGGTAAGACGAGGATGTTGTTTAATCTCAAAAGTTATAGAAGGATGTTTGGAAAACACTTGAAACAACTTGTGCAACATGATAATGAATAAAGAAATGCATAGAAAATAGATTTAACTACATCCAAATGCATTCAAATGAAATCTATAAGCATGAAAAGTGTAAATGCTTTTGTATTTTGTAAAGAAATTTGTGATTTTTATTTATTTTTGACATATAAATGCAAGAGCATAAAATAAATCTACTTTTAAAATGCATGTAAGATCTAACACAAGATGCAAATCTAACACCAAAAAGAAAGCGTTGTCTATCGTGGGTTCACCAAAATGTAACATATAAAATAGAGGTTACTAAAATGTAACATATAAAATAGAGATGTCACATTTGAAATAAGTGGATGTTTGTGTGATGTGTGGGGAAGATAAGATATTCCTTTCAACCTCAAATGCACAAATGAAAGATCCAAATTGATCAACCCAAAAAGGATCAATGCACAAATGAATCAATCATTTGGAAATAAGAGCAAAGAGGAAAGATCTTAAATTCACATTTTAGAAAGGAGTGTATATGATAGTTCTAGGAATTGAAATGGATGAGATGAAGTACCAACCTTACAAAGTGGCAGATCAAAGATTTCTATTTTCTGAGATCTGTAGACTATTTTTGGAGATGCTGACAATTGATACCGAACTGGAACATAGAGACGGACAAAACCCATAAATATTTTTCCATTCCAATGTCATCTTATGAAAAAGGTTGACCCTATACCACTTTTGCCAACTCGATCTGCTCAACTCTGAAAGTGTCCCTATTTGCACAGTCTGAAAGAAATCTGAAAAGGGTATCTAGATCTGGCCTCAGATTTATGGTCCTGAACCTGTACCTGGAAGAAAAATCTTTGTTTCTTGGGGGAAAGGGGTTTGCCTTGGTCAAACCCCAGTTTTGGAATTAACCTTATAATATAATTGAAATTGCAGAGATAAACAAAGTAAACACATAAATTCACCTTGCTTATATGGAAGCCCTTGTGGTGGATTCGAATCCGTGAATCCACAAGTATGTATGCATCAAATGGATCTAGAATTTAGAATGTATCATGTAGGATGTCTTTAATCAATTGCTTGTAGATCTCCAACACCAAGTCTTGAATGGGTTCTTGAATTTGGAAGAGGCTTGGAAGAAGGGGGATGGAGAGATCACCAAAAGGGCACTATGTAGCTTGAATCCTTCAATGGCCTCCAATGGATCTCCTTCATGAAAATGGATACTTGAATGCTTGAGAATGGATGGTTGCTTTCTTGAAATCTTTCTCCTTAGCTTGCTTGAATTGCACTTGAAGATCCTTCTCAATTGCATAATGATGCTTGGAGAAAATGAGAGGAGAAAGCTCCCTTTTATATGAAACTAGGGCACAATCTTCTAAGGAGGCCTACATAGGATAATTAAATCACCATTTAAGCCTTTACCCCTAGGATAGGACCTATATTAAATATAATTTAGGAATCAATGCTTCGGAACCCAAAATAGCTGACCCAGAAGCGGGAAACAACTTTTGAAAAGACCGACATCGGGAAACTGAAAGTTCCCAGGATTTGGACCTTGGGACAGGGTCGATGTCGACCCTGTCTTAGGTCATGGTCAAGGTTGACCCTATCCTAGGTCAGGGTTGAGGTTGACCCTTTCCTAGGAGGTTGACCCTGTCCCTAAATCCCAAAAACACAGGTCTATATCCCAAAATGCAGAAATAAGGTCAGAAAATGGTGGACAGAAAGACAGAACAGGGGGGAAGCCATGTCAAGATCAAGAACCTAGTCAAGGTGCTTGTCATGAACCCAAAAAACTTAATCAGAAGGCTAAACAAGTCTAAAATGGAAGTGCTTCCATTTTCTAACTATACATCTAGAATCTCCTCTTCTTGATAATATTTTTCATTAATCTTAGTTTCCATGATCTTTCCTTCATCAAGAAACTTTCTCATGCTTACTCTCACCTCTTTATACTACTCATAGTAAATCTCTATTTTCAACTGCTCATTCTCAATAGTCGGGCATCAAAGGTGGGGAGGGCCAAAGCCCTACCCCATACCCCACGTGGGTTCCCCATTTTCTCAGCAGTACTGCAAACAGAAGTGGGGCACCGACCGAGGGTCACATGATGAACTAAAACTAATTATATGTTTGAAGTCTGGTATTCAACCAAGTTGTAGAAGTGATGATAACCATTATCAGTTATTGTATTGTCATTGATGTCAACTTATTTGAGTATTATTATGGTGGAAAACATTTGTTATGATTTGAATAGCTAGAACAAACAATGTTTATGTGGTTGGTAAATGAAGAGTTCTATATACACCAAGATATAGTAATAACTGAGTAAAATGCAGTGTATACCGAGCACATTAACAACCAAGAAAGGGATTACTGACACAACACAGTTAATACTAAGATCGAGAAATTAATTCTAATTGAGGCCGACTTGGATGTTGAGCTGGCGATTGATGATTTTGAGGTAAAAGATAAAGTTTTTTATTTGATTAAACGGTTATGAAAATTCAATGAGGATCAGACAACAGAGATTGAAACGTGTTTTTAACCCAACTGCCGAGGAAGAATCAAGTAGGAAAATGAATGATGGAGATAAAGCGACAATATCTGACAGATGAAAATTAAATGATACATGATTTCTATATAAGAGACAAGATATTCATTTTGAAACATTACCACAATGCACCTGATGCTTAAATGTGAATTTTATGCATGACTGATCAAGCTGGTTAAAGACAGAACTGAGCATTTTCTACAGACATCACCGAGAAAACATAGGAAAGAGGATTACCGAGTAGAACAAGTATGAATTATGAGATGAACTGAAGAAGTACAAATTGATCAGAGGTATTATGTACTTAGAATAGATCTGAATATCTACAAATTAGAGTTGTATTTGAATCAGATCATTACTGTATTAGTTTAACCATTGTTATAGATAAATCTCTTAACCGAGTGGGATAGTGAGTCCTTATTATAACATTCAGAGAATGTTGATTATTTTCTTGTTGACCCTATAGTGAATTCCCGGTCAAGAGAGAACTTTTACATTTAAATCCTCTAACAAGGTAACATTTAACAGTGTGCATTGTAACCTTTAATAGGGTTGGCTCTTCACCGAGCTCATTTCAGAAGAGTCAAAATATTTTGGGTTACCGGTCTCAGGTGGTTTTTCCCTTAGTAGGGTTTCCACGTTAAAAATATATGTGTCAATGTGTATGAATATTGTGGATTGTTATTATACTTTACACTTTATTTTATTCACCTAGATTGGTAATCATAGTATTAATTTAGTGACACTCGGTAAACACTATTGATGAAAGTTTAAATTTACAAAATACATTTTCACCGAGCTGAGTTTTATATGATTGAATTTGTTTTGGTATACATCTAGAGAAATTTTGGACTGTAGGATAATTTGTGAGGTGACTAATTCTAACTGATTCACCTCCCCTCTCAGTTATTCTAACAATTGGTTTTAGAGCTATTAGTGCTTATCAGAGCATATAGTGCTTAGAAGAAATTTTTTAAGGAATTAAGATAAATACCACAAGATGTATAAGAGAGATGCACCTAAGTTGAAAAAAGATAAATTATTGACATGGAAATAAGAATGAGATTATACCTATCAGGGATTGCAGACAACATTGCAAATTTTATGGACAATGAATTCATTCTACCTACTGGACCTTTGACAGTAAATTAGATGAAAGAGAAGCATGAGAATAACCTAAACATGGTGGAGATTTCCTCTTCACTTACAGATTCTAAATTTGAAGATATCAAGACATGTGCAGGTGCCAAGAAAATGTGGGATCAACTTACACTAGTTTATGGAGGAGATACAAATGTACTGAGAGCCAAAGCTGAAATTCTTCATGGAAAGTTTGATGAAATGAAAATGAAGGAAGGAGAAAACATCACACATGACAATAACCGACTTAAAGAAGTTGTGAATGCTATTCGAGGATCTAGTGGAACCATTGACGAAGACACAATTTAGAGTAAGATTCTTAGAACTCTATTGCCTATATATTCTATAAGAGTCTTTATGATTCATGAAATGAGATTTGTACTTGAGAATAACATTACTGTTGATAGTCTTTTTGGAAGATTGATTTCTTTTGAGCTGAATAACTTTGACAATAGTATTGTACCATCTATGGAATCCACATTTATATCTACTTTGAAAATTGGTAAATCTAGTAGCAAACACACAATCAGAAATAATAGTGACAGTGATAGTGATGACAAGAAAATGATGAACTTGAAGCTTTAATGGTTAGAAGATTGCACATAGGTAAAGGAATATATAAAGGTAAACTACCTTTGATATGCTTTAGCTATAAAGAAATTCACCATTTTTCTTCAAGATGCCCTATTAAAAAGAATGATGATAGAAATGATAGATCTAATGACATAAAGGATGACCAAGACTTCAGAATAAACCGACAGTATGAAAGAAGGGATAACCGAGATTACAAGGATAAAGGTAAGAAATCTTGTTACATTGTTGAAGATAAAGTTCATAATAGGAATTCTGACAATGATGAAGATATTGAGACAATGTTTGTAGCATTAAAAGATGATTCAGTTGAGGATGAAAGGTATGTAGAAATAAAACTTATCTCTAAAGTTAGTAAACATAATATATGGGTTATTGATAGTGGTTGTACACATCACAATACTGGTGATAAAGGAAAAAGTGAATTTCTTGAACATTATGATGGAGGATTAGTAAGAATAGGAAATGATACACCCTATCAAGTGAAAGGAAAAGGTACTATTATGCTGAATAATAAAATCAAATGTAAAAATGCTTATTGGGTAAAAGGACTTACTACAATGTGTTGAGTGTTTCATAGTTGAATAACACAGGTCACCGAGTTGCATTTGAGAATATAAAAGAAAGAATCTATGATGGAAAAGGAAAATTGATTGGTACTGGTGAACAATCTAAAGGTAACCTATTCTATCTTGACACAGATGAAACTACTTGTTTATTGGAAAAAATGAAGATATATGGCTATGGCATAAAAGATTTTGTCATGTAAATTTTGACAACATGGTTAAGATTAGTAGAAAAAGAAAAGCTAGAGGCTTACCGAGCTTAACTAAACCAGACCATGTAATGTGCAAAAACTATCAAATGGGTAAGATGTGAAAATCTAGTTTCAAGAGAAATTTTTTTTCAAATAATGACATTTTGGAGTTAGTTCATATAGAACTATGTGGACCAATGATAATATAGAGCTATTATGGAGATAGATATTTTATTTTAGTTATTGATGACTACTCTAGGATGATGACTGTTATGTTCCTAAAAGAAAAATGTGAAGCATTTAAGATGTTTAATTGGTATAAAGCTAAAGTGGAAAAAGAAACTAATAGAGATCTGAAGTGTTTGAGATTTGATAGAGGAGGTGAATTTATTTATGATGAGTTCACTAATTTTTGTAATGAGTATGGAATCAAAATACTGGTTTCTGCACCAAGGACACCACAAGAGAACGAGATTGTTGAAAGAAGGAACAAATCAATTGTTGATTATGCAAGGACATTGATGATTGAGAAAGGAGATTCAAAAACATACTAGAGAGAAGCAGCTAGCACAACAGTTTACACACTGAACTGAGTACAACTAAAGAAAGACTCAAACAAAAAACCTTATTAGTAATGGTATGGGTATACACTGAATGTAAGTTACTTTAGAATATTTGGTAGTAGGTGTTATATTTTGAAAGATGATAAAAATGGAAAATTGGATTCAAAAAGTGATGAAGGAATATTTCTTGGATATTCTACTAAGAATAAATCTTACAAATGTTTGAAAAAGACAACTAACAAAATCATTGAGAGTGCAAATGTGAAAGTTGATGAATTTGCTCAGCTAAATGATGAGGACAACATGAGAGAACCTAAAGATTATAGTAAATTTATTTACTAGGAATAACTTGATACAATACTGACACAGATTCCTAGCATTACCGGGCAACAGGGTAATGTTACTAGGAAACATATTAATGTCACTGGGCAATAGGTAGCACAAGTTGATAATCAGGAAAATGCTGAAATAGAAGATTAGGAACTAGGAGACAATGAAGATACAAAAGAAGATGATGAAGGACCAAGAACTAAACCTATACTTGATAGATATGTAAGAAGAAACCATCCATAGGATCAGATCATTAGAGATAAAAGATCAAGCATATTACCAAGAAGTAAGTTCAGAGATGACACTTGTTTAATTTGTGAATTTGAGCCTAATAATGTTAGAGATGCATTAGAAAATGAAGAATGGTTTAATGCCGTGAATGAGGAAATTGAGAAGATACAGAAAAATAATACATGGACATTAGTACCAAGACTGAGTGATAAAAATATCATTGGCACCAAATGGATTTTCAAAAACAAACTGAATGAAGATGGGAATGTAATTAGAAATAAAGAAAGATTGGTTTGCAAAGGGTATGCACAAGAAGAAGGAATTGACTATGGAGAAACTTTTACACCTGTTGCTAGATTTGAAGGAGTAAGAATACTACTTGCATACACTGCATATAAAGGATTCAAGGTATATCAGATGGATGTGAAGTCTACATTTCTGAATGGAGTAATGGAAGAAGAGGTATACATTGAACAACCTGAGGGATTTGTTGATCCTGATAAGACACACATGGTATGTAGGTTACACAAATCTTTATATGGACTGAAGCAAGCACCAAGAGCATGGTATGAAAGATTACATTCATATCTTATAATTATTGGATTTATTAGAACAAGTGACAATAAAAACTTGTATTTAAAAGGAGGAAATGATGATAAGACACTATTTGCTGAAATATTTGTTGATGATATTATATTTGGAGGTAATGGTAACTTATGCACTTCATTTGCTGATGAAATGAGGAAAGAATTTGAGATGTCGATGTTTGGTCGAATCAAATTATTTCTAGGATTGGAAATTTTACAACAGACTGAAGGTATCTACATTACTCAATCAAAATACATGAAGGAAGTACTAAAGACATTCAAAATAGAGGAATCAAAACCAGTCAGAACACCTATGGTGACAGGATGCAAACTGAAAAAAGAAGACAAGGCACTTGAGGTAAATTAGACCTTGTACATATCTATGATTGGTAAATTGATGTATGTTATTCACACAAGACCTAACATAGCACATGAAGTTGGAATAGTTGAAAGATTTTTTGCTAACCCCAAGGAATCACATATGACTGTTGTAAAAAGAATTTTTAGATATTTGAAGAATACTGAGGATTATGGACTATGGTATAAAAGAGAAGGAAATTTTGAATTGAAAGTTTATACTAATGCTGATTGGGCTGGGAATATAGATGATAGAAAGAGTACTACTGGTGGAGCATTCTTTATTAGAGAAAGACTAGTTACTTGGATAAGAAAGAAGCAAGGATGCATATCTCAGTCAATTGCATAAGTAGAGTATATTGTTGCTACTGCAAATTTTTCTAACATAACATGGATAAAACAATTGTTGAAAGGAATGAATGAGGAGTTCACTGAACCAGTGATGATTTATTTTGATAATTCACGTGCTATAAATATTTCAAAGAATCCTATGATGTATGCAAAGATAAAGCACATATTTATAAAGTATCACTACATAAGGGAATAAGTTCAAGACAAACAAGTAATACTGGAATATATACAATCAAAAGAACAAATTACAGACATATTCGCAAAACCATTACCAAAGGATACATTTGACTACTTGAGAGGTAGACTAGGGGCTCATCCCTTGTCTATTGGTAACTAAGCTGAGTAGGAGGTTGCATCAACCTACATGAAATTAGAATATTAATCATGTTGATGCAAAGTTGAACTGGACCAACACATAGATATTAGTACACTAAAAGGTACCTACTACACCCAAAATTAGATATATTTTATTTGGCTACTAAAGAGCTGCATATTTTGTTTTTGACATTTTTGTCAAAGGGAGAGATATATCAATGAAATACAGAGAGAGTTGATCAATGAAATTTATATCCATATAAGGGAGAGATTCATGAAATATCAAGGAGAAAGTTTATCGATGGAATATCTACTCATTAAAGGAGTACATAGAAAGGGAGAGCATATACATATCTAATCTATAGAGAGATTCAACATCTAAAAAGTTAAAATTGTAGGGAGAGTCTATATAATGAATATTTTTGTTTATACTGACAAAATTTATATTCAAGCTAAGAAGAGCTACAAAATTGTTGTAGTTGTAGAAAATAAGTTTCATATTTTGTTGTATGGCATTTTGTACTACATATTTCATATTGTGTTTCCATCAATTCCAAAGGGAGAGATTGATGAACTACAACTGATTATATGTTTGAAGTCATTTGTTGATATTCAACCAAGTTGCAAAAGTGATGATAACCGTTATCAGTTAATGTATTATCATTGATGTCAACTTATTTGAGTATTATTATGGTGGAAAATATTTGTTATGATTTGAAGATCTGGAAAAAATAATGTTTATGTGGTCGGTAAATGAAGAGTTCTGTATACACCGAGAGACAGTAATAACCAAGTAAAACATAGTGTATACCGAGCACAGTGACAACCGAGCAAGGGATTGCTAACACAACACAATTAATACTAAGACCGAGCAATTAATTTTAATTGAGGCCGACTTGGATGCTGAGCTGGAAATTGATGATTTCGAGGTAAAAGATAAAGTTTTTCATTTGATCAAATGGTTATGAAAATTTAATGAAGATCAGACGACAGAGATTGAAACGTGTTTTTAACACAACTGCTGAGGAAGGATCAAGTGGCAATGGAGATTAAGCGGTAATATCTAAAGGATGAAAATTAAATGATATATGATGTCTATATAAGAGACAATATATTCATTTTGAAACATTACCACACATACACCTGCTGCTTACATGCAAATTTTATGCATGACTAATCAAACTGGTTAAAGATAGAACTGAGCATTTTCTGTAGACATCATCGAGCAAATATAGGAAATAGGACTACCGAGCATAACAAATATGAAGTATGAGATGAATTGAAGAAGTACAAATTGATCAGAGGTATTATGTACTTAGAATAGATTTGAATATCTACAAATTAGAGTTGTATTTGAATCAGATCATTACTATATCAGTTTAACCATTGTTACAGATAAATCTCTTAACCGAGTGGGACAATGAGTCCTTATTATAACATTCAGAGAATGTTGATTGTTTTCTTGTTGACCCCATTGTAAATCCATGGTCAAGAGAGAACTGTTAGTTTCAAATCATCTAACAAGTTCACATTTAACAATGTGCATTGTAACCTTTAATAGGATTGGCTCTTCACCGAGCTCACTTCAGAAGAGTGAAAATATTTTGGGTTACCGGTTTGAGGTTGTTTTTTCCTTAGCAGGGTTTCCACGTTAAAAAATTGTGTTAATCTATATGAATGTTGTGGATTGTTATTTTACTTTACACTATTTTATTGACCTAGATTGGTAATTACAGTATTAATTTACTGACACTCGGTAAACACTATTGATATGAAAGTTTAAATTTACATAATACATTTTCACTGAGCTGAGTTTTATATGATTGAATTTGTTTTGGTATACATCTGGAGAAATGTTGGACTATAGGATAATTTGTGAGGTGACTAAGTCTAACTGATTCACCTCCCTCTCAGTTATTCTAACATCACATGCGGCCCACTCTGTAAGATAGTGGGAAGCGTAGCCGAAGGCCACTCGGCCCACTATTTACACAGTGGCGCTAGCTTCCCCTCCCATGCATCCACTCCCCTCTGCCCATCAACACTGCATCCTCCACCACCACGCTCTTTGTCGCCTCCTTTGGCTTTTCCTCCCCTGAGAAACCAAAACAAAACTTTTAGGGTTAGGTTAGATTAATAAAAAATAATATATTATGCATAAAGACTTAGATTTTTAAG
This sequence comes from Thuja plicata, assembly GCA_018584345.1. NCBI lineage: Eukaryota > Viridiplantae > Streptophyta > Pinopsida > Cupressales > Cupressaceae > Thuja > Thuja plicata. The sequence goes on from MU227643.1 coordinate 1,465,636, forward strand.
AATAAAAAGGTAGCATTTATAAATGCGTTTAAAGATTTGATTTTATTATTAAATTAGATTTTATTATTATTATTCAAATTAAATGATTAAAATAAGTTTGATTTTACATTGGTAAATTAGATTTTTATATAGATTAGATTTTTTTAGATTTGAATTTTAATGGATTTCAAATAGAATCTAATAGAGTATATAGTGAAATTTTTGACTAGAGAATTGGAAATTTCTAGAAGATTCTATAGTATTTAATAAATTATCATTAAATTTTTAGAATTTGTATATTGCTTAAATAAGATTAATATTATATTTATTAAATGTTAGATTTTAACCTTTCTCATTATTTTAATAAGGTTAATTAGAATATCAGGATTAACATAATTAGTCTATAGAGGTGTTTTAACTATTTCATATCATCGCCTTAGCTTTCTAGGGCCTTATAGGAATCGTTGACTGCTACCTTGTATGGTTGAATTTTGGTAAACCATGGTCAAACCAAGGCTAGTTCTCCTTAGATTTTGAGCCCTAGTATTCCCTCTAGCTTATCTCACCCTATGTTCCAGTTTTGCACTTATCAGAGCATGATTGACTTTTTGGTACACTTTGGTTGACTTTTAGTCAACTACCTCAATTTGTGTATAAATCATACCTTCATTTGACTTGATTTTGTCTAATTTGATTGATAAATGTCCATTTGAAATTGATTTGATCCATTTTGGTGGAATTTAGAGAATTTGGATGAGATTTGAAGATTTGCTTGATAATAGAACACCTGCCCAGTTTTAGGTGTCTACAAATGCTCCTCTTTGAATTGATGTGTGAAGCGCATTGATTCAAAAAAAATTGCATGTCCTGATCACTAATTTGATACTTGATTGATTGATAAAAACCTGATTTGATGTAAAACCTAATTTGATTATTGATCTGATAACTTGATTTGATGATTGATTAGATAACCTGATTTGAAACTCTGATTTGATAGATTTGAAACCTCAATTTGAAACTCTGATTCAATGATTGATTGATGCTTTGATTTGAAACTCTGAATTTATGATATGTAGAATGCCTTATTGATAATGTTTGAAATTCTAACACCCCAGATTTGATGTAGATCCTGATTTGATACTATTATAATGCCCCCTCAGAAATGAAATAGATTGATCTCTAGATGGAAAAGATGATGAAACTAATAGCAAATAGATCCAATATGTTTTCATTTCTGAAAAACATTGATGATGATATTGGCCACAAAGCATGCCCCAGTGTGTAGAAAATACTGATTAGGTCAAATTAGGTCAAACTGTGTCAAAATCCTTCCAAAATTAGGTCAAATAGCTTAAATAGGTTGAAAAACCCATTTTTACTATTCATTTTCACTTTCTACCCTAGAGATTTTTTTCTGGTCCTGTTGAAATTGATAGCGATGATTGTCCCTATTCAAGAGCATCAGTTCGAGTGAGCATGCAGGTATCAGAGACCCCCTTAGTATGGACCTTCGGTAAGTGGGTTTTAACGCTCCTAGTGCATTTCTAGGATAGAGTTTTTCAAATGATGCCTAGAATAGGTTAAATGATGCATAGATAGGTTAAATTCCACCTCCATATTGGGAAATGACACCTATGTGTAGAAAAATTCCGCTTAGAAAGGGTAAAAATTGCAGTTGATCCAAGAAATATCACCTATCAAACCCGTGGGAAAAAGTGTTTTTTAAATGTCGCCTAGTAGGTCAGAAATGCTGCGTAGGATAAAGAAATGACACTTACACTATAAAGTGATGCCTCTGATATATCAAATCATGCCTGTCAAAGATTAAATGATGCTTAGCATAAAATGACGTGTACACTATGCCAAGTGATGCCTACTATGAAAATTTGATGAAAACCTGATTGAGAAGGTACAAACTACTTTCTAATTGATCATCTGGATTACCGAATTGATTTCCAAGATAGATATATGTGTTTTAGTAATGCAAACAAGTGTTTAGGATATTAGGATAATCATAAAAATGGATGTTTGATTTGTCAATCTGATAGGATAGAACACTGATTCATAGGATAATTGATCATATTGGTCCTTTCTCAAGATCTAGAGTTAGGAACTATAGGTTGATGCACTCAAAAAGAACAAAGGATGGATTGAATTGGTTTGATTGACTTAAAATGATCCATTGATATAATGATACTGATATAATTCCCCAGTGTTGTAAAACATGCACATTTATGTAAGTTATATGTACGAAATCTAGCATCATGGATCCTTGACTTATACGATGATTTGACGAATCCAAAGTTACACGTTATAGAGCAGTGTAGATTGAGTTTCCTTCTCGAGCTTCCTCGGTTCAAGCTGAACTGGGGTTTACTGATAGATGTGGAAGAGTGTTGGCACTCTAACCACAATACTTTCCACCTTCCACTCGACAAGATGAGGATTACTCCCGAGGATCTCTATAGATTACTCTACATCCCGAATCGAGGAGAGTGGGTTTATTATGATTAGGTGTATGATGGAAATGTATGCAGATGCATGTTTGGTGATGATAAAATCAGAGATGATACAATCACATAGGCACAGTTTGATTCATTCCCCGCTTTTCTAGTAGTATTAGGTGCCTTGATAGGAGGATTATTTCTTCCTAACAGACGAGGTCGCAGTTTCTTAGTTGGCTGGGGTTGGATCCTAGAGGACTTGATTGCACATCCTCGATGGTTTGATTGGGGTTCTAGTGTTTTGGCATAGCTTTATCATGATTTTCACGAGGTTGTATATAGAGAGAGTGCAAATTTATCAGTCGGTGCTATATTATTATAGTTATGGACCTGGGAGCACATCCCTATTATGAGACCTATAGCAGCCTGTGTTCAAGGTCAAGGATGGTCGTATGCCTTTTTTATGATGGGAGGGTTGTCCAGCATCGTCTAGGAAAACTTGAGTATTGGCATCGCACAATTGATGATATTGATCAGGTAATCTAGAGACCTTACCTTGGATGCGAGGGATGGTGGGAGGATGATGATGAGCTTCCCTATATGTTTTCCCCTTGGCAGATGATTGGTTGATCACCACTTATTATAGAGATATTCTACTTTGGGTGAGTGTCGAGAGAGTATGGCCAAGTTTAAGATATGTCGTAGGGTATGGCATTATATGCATGAGCATAGATAGAGAAATCTATGTGGGGAGCGCAGGTTGATTATCAGTTTGCATGCACTGAGATTGACAAATTGGGATTCATCCATTGGGATATGTTAGATCATGTTGCTGATGCTAGGATATCTGAAGAGTATAGAGAGTGGTTTTCTCATCATAGATTCACTAGATTTACGGATCCTATAGAGCCCATTCCTGATATGGATGATTTGTTTGATGACTATGGCAGATATGGTGGTGGTAGAGGTGGTGGTAGGGGTCGAAGAAAGATAGCTCATAGAGTATAGAGAGCTCCTAGGGCTTTGGGTAGAGGACGGGTGGGACATGTCAGGGCTAGGGGTGGTTTTAGACAACCTAAACAGAGACAAGGGCCGGGACATGGACATGCTCATCCCATACCAGCTACAGTATAGGGGAAGCAGAGATAGAGGATTGGTAGGTACGCATAGATAGTTTCTACTAGACAGACTTTAGGAGTACATGCTCCTCCATAGGCTCCTCCATTATAGGGACAAATTCTAGTGCAATAGGTGCCTTTACAGATTTTGGTGAAACCACAGGTACCATTAGCATCACAAGCACCATAGGATCCTCTACAGTCTCCTCCATAGTCTCCATAGGCAATAGATGCCTTGAGATAGGATGTGAGGACCTTATAGTCTTGTATGACATCGATGAGTGGGAAAATTGATCAAGTGGCTACCATGATGCATCAGTTCATGGCGATGATGGAAGAGATGCCTAGTGTTGCTAGCACCAGTCAGGAAACACTGACTACACATGATAGATCAGGGTGACAGAGATACAAATGGGATAGGTGATGGATCTGGTACAAGTATAGGTGACAGATCAGGTGCCCCTGCTAGGTCTTGAGATAGATTTGATATTGATCCATTGGATATACATTGATGTATCATATGTATTGTGTTTATTTAGGAATTTGATGATGTATCATTTTGTCGATGATATTGTATCTTGATATATAGATGTTATGGATCTTTTGATGGACATTTTTATGATGATCTTCCTTGATTCCCATGATGTGTTTATGATGTTGATGTCAGATTTATTTTATATATAGATCTATATGATGTCTATGATTCATTTACTTTTATTACGCTATGGATGCAATTTATCTTATGTATGATATAGATAGATGGATGCAAATGATTTTATGCTTCTACTGATTTTAATGATGAATGCAATGATTGATGCAATGGAATGATAAATGAATGAAACTAGCTTTTCTTTTTGGATTTTGATTTTTGAATATATGCAACTTTATATGAAATGCACTCTTAGAATGAATATTAAAAATGTAATGATTAATGCTTCTTTTCTTTTGATTTTTTGATACAATAGATAATGAATAATGATTAATGGTAATGAATGAATACAAAATATAATCTCACATAATTGATTTGAAACAAGGATAATTGAAATTAAACCCCCAAAAATTGATTAATCCCCTTTAAACTTGGAAAAATCCTCTAAACATATGCAATTATTCTATCATGAAAGTGAAATGCAATGCAACTAATTGTCACTAGCTTTTTGCGAAAGAATTGCAAAAGAGATATATTATCATCATTGAGCATTTTTGGAACTAGGAGCAAGTACAAACATCACTGACCACATCATGATAATATGAATACCACCTTCATTGCTTTGGTAACCATCGGCAAACTAGTACAACCCTCACTAGTTGAATAACCAACTATGGGAGTATGAATACCGGTTTCATCAGATTCAATGTTGCAAGTGGATTTTGGTATTAAGATATGGAAGATCTAAATAGCCAAGGTATCCATTTGCGTAAACAAACAAAGGTTAATCCTCCTTCCTATATAAAATTCCTTGATGGTTCTTTGATGACCATGTCTTCAGATGAATTCACACAAGTTGATGTATCTTCCTCAAAACACTCACTCAACGTCAAGAAAATATCATGTCTTCATCATCACCAATGATGAGCCTCTTTAAAGGCCATCTTTCAAATGCTTTTTATTTTCTTTCTAGTAGTTTACTTGTAGAAAAAATACTTAAACTTATGGTTTAATATGTATATTTTGTATGTGTAAGGACATAAGTAGTAAAGTGGATGATAAGGGAACATAGTATATTTCCTTGAAACTGATGGATGAAATGATAAGATGCAGTAGTTATATGCTAATGAATGATCCTATTTCCTTTTCTATGTTTGTGGGTAGTTTCCATCTTGTATCCATGTGCCTTGCAAGAGTATTAATTAGAACCTAACACTTCTTTCCTAATATTAATGATGAAAATATGTATGTCTCGGAGGTTGTGTGTGCATTAATCATTTTGTAGGGATCAGTCATGGTGAATTCAAGATCATCATTGTGATGCTGAAGAAGTCAAAAGTGAGCCATTTCTATAAAGATTCCATCATGTTGAAGAGGTCGAGCAAGTAGTTGAAGTAAGTTAAGGTGTTGCTGCAAGATCTTTGCATGAAGAACGAGTCAATTCAGTTTCCTATTAAAACAATGCGTGGATCTAGAGGCACCACGTACTATATTCTGGGAAGACTTATTCTCTATGACTGATATTTTTGTTATGAAGAATTATGTATCTCTAATGATACTCATTTATGGAGTGATCTTAGATTTAGGGAGTAGTTGTAGATTTCCTTTAAATAAGATGACTATTGTAACTCTTTGGAGTTAGTCGAGTTAGTTGTTATTTTCTGAATAGAAGCTGATACAATTGTAATACTGTTTTATTTATCCAAGTGTATTTTCCATGAATGAATAGAATGCACAAGTTGAGTTCAATTCTGTTATCTTGATTGTGTTTCTATTCACTCATCCAAGGGGGCCCACTTGGTGAGTGAATTCCTTTGTTAGAGTAGAAATCATTTCCATGTTTTTAGAGGAGTAAAATAGAACTTTGTTGTTCCTGCAGCCACTAGTAACAGAACTAGTAGACTTTTCCTGCAACATAGGCAGGTAGAGAAGTTCCTATCCATGATTATTGTTTTCCTCTAGAGTAAGAGAATTTATTTGAGTTAGCATAGATTTCCTGAAGCTTAACGAATTTCATTTTCATAGGTTTAGCTATGAGAATCAAGAGAGTTTGAAGCATATACTTTGCAGATGGCATTCCAAGTTTACGTCCCTGGCCAATAATTAAATGACACTAAATGATCTAATTAGAGACCATTTAGGGTGTCCAATTCTGAAATAAGAAGTCTAATGTTATGGGTTTCTAAGACAATTTTTTAGCCATGCATTTTTTGCACCGCTGTCGAGGATGGTGTTAGTTCAAACTTACTTTGGTGTTCATGTTCCCTATTTTCATAATTTAGGACTGAGTTTCAAGTAATCCTTTTATGCATAGAAGAAGAGACCCTCATGGGAGATTCCTTCCTCATAATAAATAGGTTGAACCATTTTATATTTTTAATCCTAAGCTAGAGGAACCCTGAGTTGAGAGTGAAGAATAAAACCCATTCAAAAATCCATTTGCTGATGCCCAAGGAGAAATATCTTTTCCATAGTCCTCTAAAGAATCACTACATTTGCATGACCTGTTTGATGAACCTGAGTATCATGAAAACCCATTAGCTCTTGTTATCTATCAACAAAAACAACCAGGTCCTCCCTCAAAGATGGCTCAACCCACCTTTCCTTTCCCTATTCCTCCTCAACATGGTAATCATAATTTGAAAAAAATACCTGCCTTTGCACTTCCCAAATTTTATGGCCTCATTAGTGAAGACCCTGAAACCTTCCTTTTTGAGTTTGATATCCTCTCTAGGAGCTATGATTAAAAAAATTATGCCCATAAGATGAAATTGTTTCCATCTAGTCTTAAGAAGGCTGCTCTAAGATGGTTCATGGGGTTAGGTGCTAATTCTATAGCTGATTGGGATGCAATGAGAAATATGTTTCTTTCTAAATACAAAGAGTATTGTAGTGATTGAAATTTGAAGGGAGATGACATTTTCAAAATGTCACAAAAGGAACATGAGACCTTGGAAGACTATGTCTCAAGGTTTATGTTTAACTTGCAGTACAACACTCAACATTAGTTGATTGAGGAGACACAAAAACATCTTTTCTTAAAAGGTGTAAATGATGGAAGCATTGAGGCCTCAGACCTTGTGGCAGGTGGAGACATCACTCAGAAGAATTGGGTTGACATAAAGAACATATGTCTGAACTATTCAAGGGCTACTGTGAAGAAAGGGAGAGGAATAAGAGATTTTCCTCATAAGTCCAATGGTTCAGGAGTATCTAAATTGGATTTGTCCAATGTTTTGTCAGATTGTAAGAAGGATATCATCAATGACATTTCTACTCAGCTAGATAGCATGCAAGCATGAAGGAAGAAGGAGGATGGAGAAGCTATGCAGGCTGAATTTTGCTCTCACTACATAGAGAAGAAAAGGAACTGTAAGGGAAAAATAGTTGCATCTCTAGACACTAATTCAATGCCCACAGAGTTTAAATCTATAGACAAGGAGGATGGAGAGGTTTTCTACATTTCTGAAAGGCGACCATGGGCTCAAAGACAAGGTATGCCTTAAGACCCCTTGAATAATTTTGGTTATAATAATAGTAGTCAATGGAAAAACCAAAAACATCAGAATTCTGCCCCTCAGGGACAGAATTAGAATTATAACTATTCTAACCAACAACCATAGTATAACCAAAAATATCAGCAATAACCTCCATTTAACCCATACCAATAGAAATTTAACCAATATCTACAACCACAATAAAATAACCAATGGAAACCACATGGTAACTGGAAACAACAACCTCAGTGGGGACCCAATCAGCCTAATAAAAAACAAGCTATTATGTCTCCACCTTCTGCAGCCAATAATAATCCTCAGAAGAAAACACAATTGCCTACGCAACCAACTCCAAATCCTAATAACAAGCAACAAGCTTATTCCCTGCAAGTGAATGGTATTCAGTTAAGATCAGGGATAAAATTGCCTACAGCTAAGGAGCCTATAATAACTGAAGTTTCTGATGCTGAGGAAATAACTAAGAATCAACCCACTTCTGCTCCACCTATTATGCAATCTACTACAGTTGTGAAAAGCCACCTTATCCATAGAGATTGGTTCAAACAACACCCTCAAAATAAAACCCTATTACAGCTGGTTTGATTGACCAACTTAAACAAATGACTGTCCAAATATCTTTATTAGATGCCCTCAAAGAAATTACCATCTATAATAAAGCAATCAAGGAAGCTTGTATCAAGCACCCTAGTATAAAGAGGAAAGATCCTGACATTGTCCATGTTCTTGGGCAACTTTATGATCTCATGCTCAGTAAAGTCTTGATGCCTAAATACTCTGATCCTAGCAGCCTAGTGGTTACCATTCATATTAATGGTATATAAATACATAATGTCTTGATTGATTTAGGGGCATCCATCAATGTGATGACTATGGAAGTTTTGTTAAGACTTAGTATCATTGGTTTAAGGGAAACACCTACAATAATCCAGTTAGCTAATAATTGCATAGTGAAGCTAAATGGCATGGTGGAAGACATTGTTGTCACACTTGATTCCTTGGATTACCCATCAGATTTCATAATCTTATCCCCTAAAGCCACACTAGGAGGATATCCCTTAATCTTAGGAAGGCTTTGGCTAGCCACAACAGATGCTTGCATTGCATATTGCTAAGGAAAAATCACAATATCTAATGGGATCCATACCAAGAAATTAACCTTGTATTCTCTACCCAAGCCCCACGCTGAACTTTACCAAGTTATTTGGCTAGACCTAGATGATGCTTCCCTTGAGGCAAATTTTGTGAAATAGCTCATGGTTATTGATAGAGATCTATTTATGGTATCCCAAGAGGAATATGGCATACTAGTGCAAATTATTACCGATAACTATGGCTCTAATACATCCTCTTGTCATGTCCCTAACTATTCCCTTCAAACCATAGTGCCTAAGAAGAACCCACCTAAGTTTCCTGCAACACCTGATTACCTTCATACCTTATTACCACATGAGATCAAGTCACCCTCATTTGCAGAATTTATGATGATGGATAAAGTTAAAAGAGTAGAATTTTCCTTAGGGAAAGAGTTGAATGTCAATAAGACCCTCACCAAGTCTTATATGCAGTCTTATCCAAATTTTGAAAGACAACCAACAAGCCTTTGCATGAGACTATAATGACATGAAGGGCTTGGACCAAAAGATTTTTACCCATAAGATTTATATCAGTCCTGAGTCCAGACCAAATAGACAAGCCCAGAGAAGAATTAACCCTGCTCTGAGAGATATAGTGAAGACTAAGTTGCAAAAACTCCTTAAAGCTGGATTTATATATCCAATTTCTAATAGCCAGTGGGTCTCTCCTTTTTTAATTTTTCCAAAAAGGGGGAAAATGGAGAGTTTTTGTGGACTATAGGGAGCTTAACAAAGCCACTAAGAAAGACCACTTTCCATTACCTTTCATTGACCAAGTACTTGACAACCTTGCTGGTAAAAAGTATTTTTCATTTTTAGATGGCTTCACTGGGTACAACCAAATCTAGATATCACCTGAAGATCAGGATAAGACAATGTTCACCTGTCCGTGGGGAACATTTTCTTATTCTGTCTTGCCATTTGGATTGTGCAATGCACCTACTACTTTTCAGCAGGCAGTAATTAGTATCTTTTCTGACATTTCTATTGATTGTGTTGAAATATACATGGATGACTTCACTGCATATGGAACCACATTTGAGGAGGCTCATGCTAACTTGGAGAAAGTTATTGAAAGATGTCAGAAATATAACCTCTCCCTTAATAGTGAGAAGTGCTACATGATGATGGAAGAGGGAGTTGTCTTAGGTCATTACCTCTCATCCTTTGGCATCCAGGTTGATCCTACAAAGATTGGATTCATCACTATGCTTCCAACTCTAGTCAAGCAGAAGGATGTCCAGAGTCTTCTTGGTCATGCTGGATACTATAGGAGATTCATTAAGGACTTCAGCCAACTTGCAGTCCCATTGTATACACCGTTGAAGAAAGAAGCTGAATTTGAATGGATAGCTGACTGTGAACTGTCATTTCAACAGCTAAAAGATGTTCTAACACAAACACCTATTCTTATAGGACCTGACTAGAAGCTTCCCTTTCATATTCACACTGATGCATCTGACTATGCCATTGGGGTAGTGCTAGGACAAAAGGAAGGTACAGTTGAGCATGCTATTTATTAAATTAGTAAGAACCTACAAGGTGCTAAACTGAACTATACTCTTACTGAAAAGGAATTACTAGCAGTAATATATGCACTTAATAAATTCAGACATTACATTACTGGTTATGAAGTATTTGTATACATTGATCATTAAACAATCAAATACTTAATGAACAAGCCTTCCATATCTACTAGGTTAGCAAGATGGTTTCTCCTCATGCAGGAGTTTGATATAACAATCATTGATAAACCATGTTTGACTAATGTGGTGGCTGATTTCTTATCTAGATTACAAGTACCAGATGATCCTACAACAATTGATGACAACTTCCCTAATGAACACCTCTTCTCTATTGACACTTACAATCCATGGGATGCTAATATCGCCAACTACCTTGCTATAGGAAGGACACCACCTCATTTCTCGCCAAGAGATTGTATAATTCTGGTTGAGAAAAGCTTCAACTTTTCATGGATCTTAGGATTTATGTTATACATAGGTCCTGATCAGGTCACCCAACGATGTGTTCATGAAGATGAGACTTACGACATCCTTCAGGCCTGTCATGATGAGTCGTGTGGTGGCCACTTTGCAGGAAAGAGGATAGCGTACAAGATCTTGACAACGGGATACTGTTAGCCTACCCTACATAAATATGCAGCTAAGCATGCCAAGAACTATGACTGATGCCAATATATAGGGTGCCCAACCAAGTCAGATGAAATGCCCTTGCAGCCTCAGGTGGCGACGACACCATTTGACAAACAGGGTATCAATTTTGTTGGACCTATCGAGCCATCTTGTCACAGTAAGTCATATATCTTAGTACGAAATGATTATGCAACCAAATGGGTAGAAACCAAAGAAATGAGGCATGCTAGAGATCATAAGGTAGCCAAATTTCTATATGAATATATCTTTACTAGGTTTGGTGTACCTCGTGAGATAGTAATAGATCAAGGTGCACAGTTTACTTCTAATCTTATTGTTGAGTTGATGCATGAGTACACAGTGAGGCATGGTAAATCTTCCCCATACCATCCTCAGGCCAATAGGAAGGAAAAGATAAAAAATAGGGAGATTGAATCAATCCTGACTAAAATAGTTGTTGTTCACAAGGACTGGGCTACCCATCTTCCTGAAGCCATTTGGGCTTACCAAACAACTTGGAGAACAACTAGTTTTACTCCTTTTGTACTGGTTTATGGAAAATCCGCATCTATTCCTTTTGAGTTTCAACACAAGACTCTTAGGATGACATTGGAATTAGACATTAACCTTACCAGGGCACAAGAAGATAGGCTCCTGCAACTTAATGGACTAGATGAGTATAGAGAGTCTACACTTCACAATACAGAATTGATTTAGAAGCAATGGAAGAAGTGGCATGAAAGATTCATCAAGGAAAATAAATTTTTGATTGGTGATTGGGCCCTTCTTTATGACTCATGCTACCAACATACCCCAGGAAAATTTTAGACCCGATGGCTCAGACCTTATGAAATAATCTCAGTTTTTAATAATGGAGAAGTTCAGCTTTCCACCATTGATCCTGTGCAATTCAAACTACTTGTCAATGGGCATCGCCTCAAGATCTACCACAAGCTCATAAGTCATGAAGACTTCCTCAAGAAGTTCCAACACAACGATGACAATAGTACTCCTGGAGGAGCAACATCTGGGCCTTCCACCCAGGTTTCCACTAAGCCTTGATTTTTATCAATGATTCCATAATAAAAATTTCATTTCCTATGAAATAATTTCTCCATAATAAAATCCACCTCACCTCCTCTCTCTACCATGTTCTTCCACACCATTGTATCACTCCATCAGTGCATGTTGCATATCAGAACACTCTTCCTATAGCATTTCACAGATTAGTGACACATACCTTTGTTTGTATATTATTTTAGTCATTTTAATTAGAATTAAGTGTTCTTTTTCTTTTTATACTCTTTCATGCAATGGCCTGGTTGGACCCATCCCTTAAACTTAGTTGGGGGAGGGATTATTTAATATTTGTTTGCAAATTTTTAAATTAGCATGTAAAGGATGAAATTTATTTCTTGTCTTTTCAAGATGGCTATCATCATGTGTGAAGCCATCTGTCACCCAGTGATTGTGTCATTATGATTTGATTTGAAAGTAATTAAAAGATTTTAAAAATGGAAGTTCAATTAATGATGATATTTTTGCAACGTGTTTAGGGTGGCAGGCCTTAACACACGCAAAAGTATTTATGAAATATTATTTTCTTTTAATTACCTGGAATTAAATGATATTTTGTACTCCTATTTTCTCGTCTGCAACACCTTGAGTTCGTAGCTATTTCCATTTTTTTAGCTTCTATAGAGCTTATGTACAAAATTTATGTTAATAAAAATGGGAGGAGACCTTCAGAGGAATGAGCCAACAGACCATGAAGTTCTACTTGGATACCCAACTAGTTGTGAAATGTTTTAAAGGAAAGGGTGGATGGATTACTGTCTTAGCCTTAATGGATTTGATGAAGAAATTGCTCTGTAATTTCTAAACACTTTGAATAATGGGTTTGCAATGGTAAAAGGTTTAAGAATTGAGTTTATAGAGGACATTGTGGTAGAGGTAACAACAATGTCATAGGAAGGAGAGAAATGGTCTAAAGACATTGATTTATGTCTAGCTAGGGCACAGTTCACTTTGCTTGGTGATCTGCATTTAGACATTGACAAGAAGCAGGGTACCTCAAGGGTATCATTTTCCATGGAGTACGTGCAGCCAACTACATTCATCATATCATACTTCACTTGTGAAGGCTATTACAAATATCTCCATGGGATGCATTTAAAGATCTTGAGCACCTCTGCCATGAAAATAGACCGGTAAATCTACCTAGATTTTTATTTAACATTGTGAAAAATAAAGCTTCTCTAGTTCAATCAGGAAAAGTTTAGTTTGTTTCTCATAATTGATTAATAAAATTAATTATGGAAAGGGAATTAAATAAGCAATTGACTAGGACTTGGGATGAATTCTTAGAAATGGATGAAGTAGTTCCTAGAGTGGTCGACCCTAGAGGCCAGGGTATAGGAAGAAGGGTTAACACAACAAGGGGGGTTTGCAAGGTAATTCAGCAAACAGAGGCCATTCCTGAAGCCTCTTCCTATAAACCTAAACCATCTAGGAAAAGACCTTGCAATATTAGTACTCCTATTTCTAATAGGAAGAAAGGAAGAAGCAAGGAAGCCAATGACATTCTTGACACCCTACCTTCCATGAAAACCAGGTCTGCTTCCAAGAAAGAAAAGGGTTAAACCCTAGGATTAGAGGAATTAATTCCAGAACAGCAGCCACACACTGATAATGTTAGTAACATAGCTGATGAAGCCTTTCCCTCTTTGGAGGAAGTGATGCCAGAAGAACCTCCTATAGAAAATTTGGAGGAGGTGTCCGTGAGCAGGAGGAAACGCAAAGATCCTCGTTGATCTTTCCAAACCCCTACTAGGAAGAGTGCAAGAGTTTATGCTAATGTCAGCAGAGATGAAAAGTCTCCTATTCAATTTGTGAATATATAATCTTTCGAGTTTGTAGAGAATTCCTCTTCTGAGGAAAAGGTTTAGAAAACTACAGACAGTGACACCATTTCCCACCATACAAATTTTGAAGCAACAGCTAATCGTAATATTGATTATACCCTCATAGATAGTGATAGGAATTCTGAGGAGGCAGAGGAATTTTATGATGGCTGTGTTGGGAAAGATAATATTGATAATTTAGAAAACCCACTTGATGATGAATTCCCTACAATTAATGAGGATGTTTTTGAAAATGTGTTAGAACAAATAAGCAAGGATGGGTTAGATACACTAGCTAAAGCAGCTAAATCCTGTCATGAGGATAAGGCAATAAAAAATCTTGTTGTATGGAAAGGGGAGACTTCCACTCAGAATGAGGCTATAAAAACCCCTCAGCCTACACCAGGATGGATTCATATCCTTAATCAGGGACCCATGCCACCTCTGTACTTATCTACACAACTAGTTGCAGGGTTGAGCTTCTACCATCACTTTGTATGGGAAAGGGCACAATGGAAATTAGAAAAAGAAAAGCTGAAAGAACCATTGATGAGAAAGCTCATCAATTAGATCAGAAAAAATATTATATTGCAGTGTTGGAAAGAAGGTTTAAGAAGATCACTCAATCCATTCCTGAAGCTATGGCATGCTGGTCACCATCTCCAGTCTATGCTTTGTTCCTTAGGGACATTTTTTTTAATTTTAAAATTAACCAGGATTGTAGGAGAACTGAATCCTTCTGTTTCAACATCTCATGAATTCTACGATGCATTTCAATTAGCTCCCATCTCTATAATTTTTTTTTATGTGAATTGTATTTACATAATCTTACTGTACCAGATGATAGGGACTAGAATTCACTATTGTATGTGGGAGATGTTCAGTTAAGAGCGGTGATGTGTTGGATGAAAAATGTGATAAGCAAGGAACATCAGGCCTTACAATAAAAAATAGTGAAATAGATACACCCTTGCTAACAAGGTCTAAAGTTTAGCATTCTAGATGAACTCTTCTTGACTGGCTCTTAGTCAATATGAACCCAAGTGGAGCTAGCAAGGTCTATCCAATCAGAGAGCAAGGATATTCAGACTGGGAACAACACTCATCACATAATATTGAGACTACAATCACTCCTTCTAGGAATAGATGGGTAAGGATGTCACATGATTTGAAGGTTCGTGAACCTCATTCTATGCAGAACTAGACTCTTTCCACCTGCCAAGTTCGATGGTATATAATTTTGGGAAGAAAACTGCGTAATTACTGGATTCCATTAAGGTTCCAACTAGCTATTCTCGTACAACCTTTGTTAGTAGTAAATGAAAGTGCAGAAGAACATGACATGGCTAAAGAAGTGCAGAGGTGGGAAAGACTCCGAGAAAATCATGGGTATTTTAACTATTATGTTAATGAGTCAGGAGAAAAGATTCTTAGTGACCTAAGGCTATGGGCTAGGATACGCAACTTCATAATTCCAGGGGACTAGCAATAGGACAGTTGGGGGAATGGTGAGCCTCTTTAAAGGCAATCTTTTAAAATTCTTTTTATTTTCTTTCCAGCAGTTTACTTGAGAACAAATACTTAAACTTATGGTTTTATATGTATATTTTGTATGTTTAAGGACATAAGTAGTAAAGTGGATGATAAGGGAACATAGTATATTTTCTTAAAAATGATGGATGAAATGATGAGATGCAATAGTTATATGCTAATGAATGATCCTATTTCCTCTACTATGTTTGTGGGTAGTTTTCTTCTTGTAGCCATGTGCCTTGCAAGAGTATTAATTAGAACCTAAAACTTCTTTCCTGATATTAATGATGAAAATATGTATGTCTTAGAGGTTGTGTGTGCATTAATCATTTTGCAGGGATCGGTCGTGGTGAATTCAAGATCAACATTGTGATGTTGAATAAGTCAAAAGCCAACCATTGTTGCAAAGATGCCATCATGTCGAAGAGGTCGAGAAAGTAGTTGAAGTAAGCTAAGGCCTTGCTGCAAGATCTTTGCATGAAGAACGAGTTAATTTAGTTTCCTATTAAAAGAAGTGTGTTGATCTAGAGGCACCACATACTATATTCTGGGAAGAATTATTCTCTATGACTAATATTTTTTTATGAATCATTATGTATCTATAACGATCCTCATTAATGGAGTGATCTTAGATTTAGGGAGTTGTTGTAGATTTCCTTTAAATAAGATGACTATTGTAACTCTTTGGAGTTAGTCAAGTTATTTGTGTTAGTAATAACTGAGAGGTGGGGGGGGGGGGGAATCAATGGCCNAAGATGACTATTGTAACTCTTTGGAGTTAGTCAAGTTATTTGTGTTAGTAATAACTGAGAGGTGGGGGGGGGGGTGAATCAATGGCCTCAAATTTTAATCCTTAAATCAACCCTTCAAACTTAGTACCAAAAAATTATACCTCTAGTTATCTTTAGTCCTGTAAGATGAATTCCTTGAAATACTTATATCAAATTGCTACTTTTTGAAATGCTTTGTAAAACCTTCTATTGTATTTTTACTAATAAGAAGTCTTACTATTTACTGAAACATAGTAAATAACTAGTGTATACTGATCAATCCATAATTACTTATGTGAAATGAAAAACAATAAAGTGATGATTCATAGACACATGACACATGGATTTTTAACGTAGAAACCTTGTTAAGGGAAAAACCACTGGGACTGGTACCCCAAATTTTCACTCTTCTGAAGTGAGCTTGGTTAAGAGCCAACCCTATTAAAGGTTACAAACACACTGTTAGGTGTGACCTTGTTAGAGGATTTAAATAAATAGTTTTTCACTTAGTATCTGCCATCTAATGCTACCATCCTTGATTAAACACTCACTTGGCCTATCAATAGGTATCGGGCATATCCAATGCTAATTTGTATGATCAAAATTTTTGATACTCCTTGGGATGTATCTCAATTACAAAAGACTTTTAAGTCCTGCTTGGTTAAGAGACTTGATGCTTCAATGGTTAAACTGAAACAATAAACTGATCTGTTCACAGATACAACTAGAATTGTAGATTTTCAGATCTATTGTAAGTGCATTACCTTTCTGATCAATGTCAATTCAATACCTTTGCTCCACACTATTCTACCCTATGATGTTGTATCATTGTTCATCGATGTCTACAAAATTTAGCTCTTTCGTCAGCTTGATTGATCAGGTATGAATGAAGACTTTCTTCTCCTTCAGAATCTCTTTAGCATCTATTCTCTCTTAACTCCCCTCATTCATAATGAATAAGCTTGTGTCTTATATAGATGTGATTTCACCATTTTTTTGGCTTTCTTGTTCTTGGCATGATCCACAATTCTTGCCAATTAGATTTAAAGCAAAACTCCAATTTTATCTTGTAGAGATCTTCTTGCCAACTAGATAAAGAAGCTTTAAATCCTTTACTTATCTCCAACTTTATCTTGTTGATTAAAAAAATGATAAGTATCAGTTAAGTCTATTTTTAGCTCTTGACATCTCACTAATAAAATTTTGCCCATTTTTCGATGAGAATAGGTCAATTTTTCATTTGGAAAATGTAGGTCAATCGACCAAATCTGTCGCGGAAGTTTTTTTGTCGAAACTTTCCATGATTGGCCTAGTAGTCATAAAACTGATGAATAAATAGTTAGAAAAAGGCTTTTTGAAAGATGTTGTGATGTGCCTTTCATCTCTATGCCCTTTGCATAGTTCATCATTTGTATGACCTTACTTACAGTAAAAAAAAAAGATTCTATATGAACGACAAACTGAGTGACGAACTGTCATCTATATATTCGTCATTCTTATAGAATCCTCATCATTTTTTACTATAAGGTGTGTGTTATAATTATGTAACACTTCTATGAATCCTTACATTCAAGAACACTCAAGAATGAGGTCTCAAAAATCGATCCATAGCTCCCTAGGCATGGAGTGCAAGGGTTTTTAGAATGCTCTCAGCTAGAGCTATTAATCCTATAACCTTGCTGTATGGGAGATTCAATGAAGACAAGGGCAAGAATGCCAATATCCTCAAGAATCAAGAATGAAATACAATGCAAGCTAGATTAAGATGAATATGCATGCTAAGCTATGAAAATGAAAGAACAAGTATTACAAAGCCTCCTAGTTAAGCTAGATGAATTAATCTAAAGCATAAAGGAAATCTAAGCTAAAAATGTCATGATAATGAAAGAAATGAAACTATGATAACATGTAGATACAAAAGCCAAGAATGCTCCAAATCTTCAAAAAGCTCCAAAGTGACCTAGAAAACCTGCAGCATAACATTAGCATCAAAACCTAAGATATGAAAATGAAGGAGAGAGCTCTCCTTTTATAAGAAGTGA
>MU227643.1:1514593-1527627 GCA_018584345.1 Thuja plicata
GAAAGAGTATCAAACTCACATGCAACTGATAAACCCCAACAAGCTAGTAGGAAAACTAGCTCTGATACCACTATAATGACTACCCCTAATTTTTTTCTTTTGAAATAACTGAAACAAGATATAACTAGTGCTAGATGTTAGCTTCAGATTACATGCATGCACAATAAACCTGCATATGAAAATTCTCTCATGGATAGACTAATTAAATGAGTGGGGGTTATTTGCAGCAACTCAATTGGTATAATAATATGAAATTAACATGAGATTACAACTATCTAGACATGCGAAGGTTTGTCACCATCGCTTCTTAACTAGTACAATAATATGCATGAGAAAATGAGTATGCAACTCTCTAACTGTGCGGGGGTTTGTCACCACCACTACTTATAAAATTACTTGTAATATGAAATAAGTGTGGCAATACAATAAATAATCTAAACTGAAGATACTTTGATGGTGAAAACTAATTACAAATATTAAAATCACATACCTAGTTATTCATAATGGTAAATAATGGATAAGAAAAAACAAAACCAATAGATGAGGGTTTCCAAACCCTATCCATTTACACCAAACAAATCCAAATTGGATGACCAAAAGAATGGAGAGAAGAAGAAAGAAAATGTGCCAAAAATCTAGTCAAAAACTTTTGCAAACTCAAATTAGACCCTCCAAGAAATTCCACCCCTATTCTCACGCAATGTACAACCCCTTTGAAGATGTATGAATAGCCCTAGAGTGTACACCCAACAATAATCAAACCCACCAATGTGTAATGAACTCTACCAAAATTCCTCAATAAACCCTAATGAATTGTCTCTACCACTTTGTAGCTCTTGAAACTAAAGAAAATATATCAAACACCATTGAAGCTCAACTGTGATCTCTATATGAAATCTCCAATCATGCATTTTTCAATCATGCTTCCTTGCCTACATTGCTAAGCCTATGATAATTTTATTGACTTTCTCTATTATTTATTTTACCATAAATTAGGGCAACTCCCTCATTGATGAGATTCTATTGTAAAATCTGTGGTTTCTAGTTTTTAGTTTGGAGATTGCAATTTGTTTGAAAGCCTCTAAAGACGTTTCAAATCATCCATTTTGAATGCATGCTTCAATCATGGAAATGCTCAAGACCACATTTTATTGAGGGGTTGTGTCAAACAGAACATTTCATGAGTTAGACAGTTAACATGTCAGGCCTAAGCTTCCATATTTTGCATATATCACTACCATGGAATCCATTGTTTTGATGCAGTGATTTCACCTACAAATTGCATTGACCATATAGAAGTTTCTAGATATTATTAAACAAATCCATGGTCTATGCATCTCGCTACCTAGTCATTTCCTTGGTTTAGAAACCCCCTATACCTGTGCGTGTTGATGGATGTCCATAAATTACTATTACTAAACCCAGAGATGTGCATTTTAATATACATATATGAGTGTGCATAGATACCACCGCTCCAGCTCATGACATGCCATTGGGTGATAAATTGTAATGATAAGGGCTGCCTAATAAGAATCAGATGTTGTACACTGGATTGAAGAGCATCTAACACTTGAGGTTCCAAAATATTTGAGGCCTCTTCGTGCAATAAAATCCTTCTGGCCTCCCCTCTGCACAATGATGCCCTAGTCCTTTTGGCCTCCACTCTACAACACGCAACTAAAAAAAAATTAAATTAATAATGAAAGCGATCACCCCTTTTTTTTAGTTATATGCTCGGGTTCATCGGTATTCTGATGAACACAGGCATAGATTAAAAAAAATAAAAATTTTCCTTCAATAAACCGAAAAAGAAAAAGCATTTTAATGGTTCGTGGGAAATTTTGGTCAATTTTTTGGGTATAATGTACTAGTGGATAAGCATTTTTTCGATTCTATAATCTCTATACTGTCAGTTAATACTTCAGTTAGTCGTTGGTGACAACTGACTGTTCCGTCGGTGTGACTTTAGTTGTCTTCGGGATCTCTGCTTGTTGGGAAACACTGTAAATCTGTCCATGGGGTTACACTGTGCTTTGCGCATCGGGAAACATTGTGATTTTTCTCGTTGGTAATGTTGTGCATTTTCTTATTGAGTAATACTGTGACTTTGCTTTCTTACTCTATCCGTCAGTGTGCACTACGTTAGTGTATATAGTCACTTTGTGAATACTTGACTTATATGCATTACTGATATCATAGCCTTTGATTCATCAGTTCTCTGAAGTCTTTTATCAATATGTACATGACCATACAGATTATATCAATTCGACATCATTGACAATACAATACATTAACTAATTTAATGCCTTGCATTAAATTTCTATAAATTGATGATCATCAACTTAACATCTTCAAACATTCAATCATTTATAGTTCATCAATCTCTCCCTTTGGCATTGATGGCAACACACTACATTATCACACTATATTATCACTAATACAATATGAAATATAATAGTTGAAGTTTATCAAACTGCCAATTTTATGTACTATAACCGATACAAATATCTGGTTCTCGATAAGCTTATATAGCTTAGATTTGATTTTTGCAGCTTTCTGTCTATCTTCAATCCCTTCACTGGATATATGTAGAATATTTCTTCTTCTGATGTGATATGTTCTTTTCTTGTGTCAAACTCTCTCCCTTTGACAATTCTTTGTTCGTTTGATGTCTTTTGTTTGTAATTCTCTCCCTTTGTATGTACTTTCCCTTTCTGGTTACATCTCTCCCTCTGGATAATGTGATAGATATAATCCCTCCTTAATGTGATCTCCCTAATGTGATAGTGGATATAATCTCTCCCTTTGACAGCAATTCCAAACAAATATTTGACAGTAATGCCAAAGAATCCTTTCTATTCATAATATACTACTTGAATTTCCCAATCCATCAGCAATACAACAATTGTGGTGCTCAGAGTAGATAAATACCTTGCTATGTATAGATTTATCTTTGAAGTCCATCTCTTTTCTTGCATCAACATGAATGATATTATGATAATATGTAGGCTAACACAACCTTCTAGTCATCTTACTGACCAGTTGACAAGGGTCTGACCCCTAGTCTCTTTCTCAAGTACTCAAATGCATCCTTGTGAAGTAGCTTGGTGAAGATATAAGATAATTATTCCTTTGATCAAACATACTCAAGTATCACCTCCTTTTCTTGAACTTGTTCTCTCAAATAATGATACTTGATAGAAATATCCTTTGTCTTAGCATGCATGACTGGATTCTTAGAAATATTTATTGCACTGGTATTGTCACAATAGATAATTACTGGTTCAAGAATTTTCATATGCATACCTTCTAGTAACTATTTGATCCATGCAATATTTGAGCAGTTTGCAGCAGAAGCAACATACTCTACTTCTACAGTAGACTGAGAGATGCATCCTTGTTTCTTGCTGATCCATGTGACAATTCTGTCACCCATAAAGAATGCTCCTCCAGTTGTTCTCTTTTGGTCGTCAATGTTTCCATCCCAATCATCATCGGTAAAGACCTTAAGTTCAAATTTTCCTTCTCTTCTATACCATAAGTGATAGCCTTTGGTATTCTTGAGATATCTTAGGATTCTTTTCATAGCAGTCATAAGTGATTCCCTGGGATTAGAAAAAAATCTCACAACTATTCCTACTGCATGTGCAATATCTGGTCTAGTATGTACAACATACACGAGTTTTCCAATCATAGATCTATAAAAAGTCTAATTTACCTCTGATGACTTGTCCTCCTTTGTCAGCTTACATCCAGTTGCTATCAGTGTTCCAACTGGCTTGGAATCTTCCATCTTGAATATTTTCAGCACTTCCTTGATGTATTTGGATTGTGTAATTAAAATAACTTCATCTTGTTGCATGATCTGTAGACCGAGAAATAAATTGATCTCTCCAAACATAGACATCTCAAACTCCTTGCTCATTTCATTTGAAAATTATTTTCATAGCATATCATTGCCTCCAAATATGATGTCATCAACAAATATTTCAGCATTCAAAATGTTAGCATCAATATCTTGCTTCAAATAAAGATTTTTTTTTCACTAGTTCTTACAAATCCAATACTTATGAGATAGGAATGAAGTCTTTCATACCAGGATCAAGGTTCTTGTTTCAATACATACAAGGCTTTGTGTAGTCTACATAGAATGTTCCTCTTGACTGGATCAACAAACCGTTCTGTTTGTTCAATGTATACCTCTTCCTCAAGTATTCCATTTAGGAATGCAAACTTGACCTCCATTTGGTATACCTTGAATCCTTTACATGAAACATAAGCAAGTAATATTATCACTCCTTCTAGCCTAGAAACATGTGCAAATGTTTCTCCATAGTCAATCCCTTCTTCTTGTGTATACCCCTTGCATACTAGTCTTGCTTTGTTTCTGGTGACTTCTCCATTCTCATTTAGTTTATTCCTGAATATCCATTTTGTACTGATGACATTCTTGTCATCTAGTCTTGGTACAAGTGTCCATGTCTTTTTTTCTCTATCTGTTCAATTTCCTCATTCATAGCACTAATCCATTTATAATTATCAAGTGCAGCATTGACAAATTTTGGTTGAAAATCACAAATTAGACATCTTGTGTTTAGAGACTTACTTCTGGTTCTCATACTAGCCTTCTTATCTCCAATGATCTAGTTCTATGGATGGTTCCTTCTAACATATCTGGAAAGTACAGGTTCAATTCTTTGTCTATCATCTTGATCATCATTTTGTCCTTCATTTTGATCTCAATCAGTTGGTGCATCATCTTGTGCAATATCCTGATTTTCAGTATTTGCAGCCTGATGCTCAGGTGCAATAATCTATTGCTTGGGAGCTATACATTGTTGCTTGGGTAGAGTTTTGGGTTCTTCATTTTAAAAAAACTTTTCATAGTCCTTTGGTTTTTTTGTGCTTTCCTTTTCATTCTTCTCTGCAAATTCATCTATCTTTACATTTTCACTTTCAACAATTTTGTTAGAGGCTTTATTTAGAAACTTATAAGCCTTGCTCTTGGTAGAATACCCTAGAAAGATACCTTCATCACTTTTGGAGTCAAGCTTTCCATTTCTATCATCTTTTAAGATATAACATTGACTACAATTTTTTTTGAAGTAACTTACATTGGTTGTGTAACCATACCATAGCTCATAGGGTGTCTTCTTGGTGTCTTTCTTCAATTGTACTTTGTTCAATGTGTAAACAACAGTACTGACAACTTCCCTCAAAAATATTTGGGTGATGCCTTTCTCTATCATCAGTGTCCTTGCACAATCAACAATGTATCTGTTCCTTCTTTCAGCAATTCCATTTTTCTATGGTGTTCTCGGTGCTGAGACCTATTTTTTGATTCCATGCTCATTACAAAATTTAGTGAATTCATCTGAAATAAATTCCCCTCCTCTATCTGATCTTAAGCATTTCCTCTATCTGATCTTAAGAATTTCAATTCTTTACCACTTTATTTTTCTACCATTGCTTTGTATCATTTAAACATCTTGAATGCTTTAGATTTATCTTTAAAAAACATTACTATCATCATTCTAGAGTAATCATCAACAAAGAGAATAAAATATTTATCACCATAATAACTCTTTGTTGTCATGGGTCCACATAGATAAGTATGGACTAATTCTAGAATCACATCAGATGTATGGGTTTCTCTTTTCAAACTAGACTTTATCATCTTACCTTTTTGACAATTTTTGCACATGATATTGTTTGGCTTAATCATCATCGGTAAGCCTCTTACAGTTTTCTTTTTGCTTATCTTTATCATGTTGTCAAATTTTACATGACACAATCTTTTATGCCATAACCATATGTCTTCATTTTTAGCCATTAAACAAGTGGTGTCAGTATCATTCTAATAAAATAAGTTACCTTTTGTCTGCTCACCGGTACCAATCAGACTTCCTAATTTATTGAAGATATTTGCCTTCTGATTTTCAAATGCTACTTTGTGACCTAAATTATTCAACTGAGAAGCACTCAATAGATTATAATTCAATCATTTCACCCAATAAGCATTTTCACATTTTATCAGGTTATTTAACATTATAGTTCCTGTACCTTCAACTAGATATGGTGTATATTTACCCATTCTTATTGAACCGCCATTATAGTATTCAAAAGTCTCAAAATTTTGTTTGTCACAGGTCATATGGTGAGTGCAACCACTACCTATGATCCAGACATCATTTTTAATAACTTTAGATATGAGTGCAGTTTCTACATACCTTTCTTCATCATCATCTGAATCATCTTTTACTGTTACAAACACCATTTCGATGTCTTCATCAAATTTTGTGTAAGTATATTCATCATTGCATTTAGTGAGGTAACTGACCTTCTTTCCTTTTTCCTTGTAGTTTTAGGTATCTCTTGTTTCTGATTGTCAGTTGCTTCTGTAATCGCCTCTGTCAAACTTATTTTCAAATGACCTATCATTACTTCTGTCATCTTTTCTCCTGTTAGGACATCTTGTAGAAAAGTGTCCAATATCTTTATAATTAAAACATACAAGAGGTAATTTACCTTTGTATTTACCTTTGCCTCTCTGCATTCTTCTAGCCATAAGTGCTTCAATTTCATCAAGAACTTCTTCTTCACTTTCACTATCACTACCTTTTCTCATAGTGTGTTTAATTTACTTATTTTCAAAGAAGATTTGAATGCAGACTCTATGTTTGGTAAGAAACTATTATCAAATTTATTCATCTCAAATGAAATCAGTCTTCTAATCAAACTATCTAGAGTAACATTTTTATTTTCTATTGCTCTCATTTCTTGTATGGAAGACACTCTAATAGAATAAGTAGGCAATAAGGTTTTTAGAATTTTACTTACCACTATATCTTCATCTAGTACACCTCCAACTCCTTGGATATCATTGACTACCTCTTTGATTCTTGTGTTTTACTATGTGATATTTTCACCTTCTTTCATTCTGAGATCAACAAACTTTCCTCTAAGGCTTTCTGCCTTTGCTCTCAAAACATTTTTATCACTACCATATACAAGCTTCAATTTATCCCACATTTTCTTTGCAGTTGTGCATGCTTTGACATTTTCAAATTCAACATCAGAGAGTGAGTAATCAAGCTCTATCATCATGTAGTTGTGCTCATGCTTCTCTCTCATTTTTTCAACTGTGGGTACTTCTATGGGCAACACATATTCAGTATCTAAGTATTGAGTAACATCATTTCCAATATCTGATAAGTGGAGTCTTATTTTTCTTTTCCATGAAGCAAAGTTGTCTTTGTTCAACTTGGGCATATCTCGTTTGTTCATCTTGTGAGCTTTAGCTTGAGCTATTAAACTCTCTTTCTAAGCACACAAGCTCTGATACCAATTATTAGTAATAACTGAGGGGGGGGGGGGGGGGGGANNNNTGAATCAGTGGCCTCAAATTTTAATCCTTAAATCAACCCTTTAAACTTAGTACCACAAAATTATACCTCTAGTTATCTTTAGTCCTGTAAGATGAATGCCTTGAGATACTTATATCAAATTGCTACCTATCAGAATGCTTTGTAAAACCTTATTCTATATGTTTACCAATAAGTCGTCTTATGATTTACTAAAATACTGTAAATAACTAGTGTATACTGATCAATCCAAAATTACTTATGTGAAATGAAAAACAATAAAGTAATGACTCATAGACACATAACACATGGATTTTTAATGTGGAAACCCTGTTAAGGGAAAAACCACTCGGACCAGTACCCCAAATTTTCACTCTTTTGAAGTGAGCTTGGTTAAGAGCCAACCCTGTTAAAAGTTACAAACACACTGTTAGGTGTGACCTTGTTAGAGGATTTAAATTCATAGTTTGTCACTTAGTATCTCACATCTAATGCTACCATCCTTGATCAAACACTCACTTGGCTTGTCAATAGGTATCGGGCATATCCAATGCTACTTTTTATGATCAAACTTTTTGATACTCCTTGGGATGTATGTCAATTACAAAAGAATTTTAAGTCATACTCAGTTAAGAGACTTGATGCTTCAATAGTTAAACTAAAACAGTAAACTTATCTGTTCACATATACAACTAGAATTGTAGATTTTCAGATCTATTGTAAGTGCATTAACTTTCTGATCAATGTTATCAGTTCAATACCTTTGCTCCACACTATTATGCTTTGTTGATGTTATATGACTGTTCGTTGGTGTCTGTAGAATTTAGCTCTTTCCTCAGCTTGATTGATCAGGTTTGAATGAAGACTTTTTTCTCCTTTAGAATCTCTTCAACATCTATTTTCTTGTCACTCCCCTTATTCATAATGTATAAGCTTGTCTCTTATATAGACATGAGTTCACCATTTCTTGTCTTTCTCGAGCTTGGCATGATCCACAATTCTTGCCAATTAGATTTAAAGAAAAACTCTAGTTTTATCTCATAGAGATCTTCTTGCCAACTGGACAAAGAAGCTTTAAATCCTTTACTTATCTTTGGCTTTATCTTGCCGATTAAAACAATGATAAGTATCAGTTAAGTCTATTTTTAGCTCTTGACAACTAAGCATTTTGTCATTTTTGAACTCTCTATTCTATCGGTCAATACTTCAGTTAGTTGTTGGTGACAACTGATTATTTCATCGGTGTGACTTCAGTTGTCTTCGAGATCTTTGTCTGTTAGGAGACACTGTAAATCTGTCTGTCGGGTTACACTTTTCTTTGCTCATCGGGCAACACTATGAATTCACTCATTAGTAATGCTATGCATTTACTTGTTGGGTAACACCGTGACTTTTCTTTCTTACTCTGTCTGTCGGTGTGCACTCCGTCAGTGTATACAGTCACTTTGTGAATACTTGACTTATATGCATTACTGATAGCATAGCCTTTGATTCATTGGTTCTCTGAAGTTTTTTAGCAATATGTACATGACCATACAGATTATATCAAGTTGACATCAATGAAAATATAATACATTAACTGATTTAATGCCTTGCATTAACTTTCTATGACTTGGTGATCATCAACTTAACATCTTCAAACATTCAACCAGTTATAGTTCATCAAGTTGATATTTTATGAATATAAGCTGATACAATTATAATACTATTTTATTTATCCAAGTGTATTTTCCATGAATGAATAGAATGAAAAAGTTGAGTTCAATTCTGTTATCTTGATTGTGTTTCTATTCAGTCATCCAAGGGGCCCCACTTGGTGAGTGAATTCCTTTATTAGAGTAGAAACCATTTCCATGTATTTAGAGGAGTAAAATAGAACTCTAATGTTCCTGCAGCCACTAGTAACATAACTAGTAGACTGTTCCTACAGCATAGGCGGGTAGAGCAGTTCCTATCTGTGATTACTATTTTCCTAGAGTAAGAGAATTTATTTGAGTTAGCAATGATTTCCTCAAGATTAATGCATTTCAATTTCATAGGTTTATCCATAAGAATCAAGAGATTTTGAAGCATATAATTTGCAGATGCCATTCCAAGTTTATGTCCCTGGTCGATAATTAAATGAGACTAAATGATCTAATTAGCAACCATTTAGGGTGTCCAATCCTGAAATAAGCAGCCTAATGATATGGGTTTCTAAGACAATTGTTTATCCAAGCTACCAATCTAGTAGAAAAATCATCAATTAGCTAAAAAGACATGACAAAATGCAAAGAATATCATCAAAAAGATTCAAGTTTTTTACTTTGTATCAACATTTTCAATAGAATTACTAACATTTTGATCATTTAGGTTTTGTCAAATTTTAATCCTGATAAAATAAGTCAATGAGGTTCAAGGATTAAGTTGCTAGGTCAAATGCTTGGGTTTGAACAATGATATCCATCAAACGGTCAACAATATCTCTCCTCTGAAATTCT
The DNA here is from genome assembly GCA_018584345.1 of Thuja plicata. Lineage (NCBI taxonomy): Eukaryota > Viridiplantae > Streptophyta > Pinopsida > Cupressales > Cupressaceae > Thuja > Thuja plicata. The sequence continues at coordinate 1,524,438 of MU227643.1, forward strand.
GAAAATTTGCTTCAGATATGTGATCAAAATATAGCACTACTGAATCCATTTGTACCAAAAACCAATGCTTTTTCCCACAAGTGTTAAATGTAACCATGTGAAACATGGGAAAATAAAAACTAGAATGCAACAATGCAGCTGAGAGACTTTATTACAAATATGCACAAATGATAGATGCAATGAAGGATATGTAAAAATGAGATGATGAAAAGGTAATATGTACAAATGCAACTAGGAAAGACCTAAGGAATCAAAAAGTGCCTGTTTGCTAGGTTTTCACCTTTTGGGTTTATTGCTCTCTTTCTTTTTCTTTTTCCTTTTTTTGCTACCAAGGCGCCTATTGCTAGGTTTTCAGCAACACACTTTTTCTCTTTTTCAAATTTTTCTTATTTTTCTTTCTTTTCATTTTTTTTTCAATTTTTTGAATGTTTTTGCTTTCTTCATGCTCAATTTTCTCCTTTTTTAGATTTTCTTCTTTTCTATTATTTTTGACTTTTGATTTTTCTCATGGTTTTGGATTTTGAATTTTCTCATGTACAAAGATTTGATGTTGAAATCATCGGATACACACTCATCTAATACTCTTTCCTCCTATATTCTTTCATCTGATTAGGTATGAAACCTCTGTTAGTAATAACTGAGAGGGGGGGGTGAATCAGTGCCCTCAATAATTTATCCTTCAAACTTAACCACCAATCAATAAACCTTAGATTATTATGTCCCTTTAAGATGCATGTCATGAAATACTAATAATGATTAACTGTTTGCTGGTTTTCTCTATCAATCCTTATTATTTCTTGATTACTGATAAGTAGTATAACTATTTACCAAAACTCAGTAAATAAGCAGACTATACCGATCAATCTAGAGTTAGCTATGTAAGATACAAAACTGTAAAGAAATGAATCATACACACATAACACATGAATTTTTAATGTGGAAACCCTATTAAGGAAAAAACCATTAGGACCGGTACCCCAAATTTTCACTCTTCTAAAGTGATCCCTGTTAGGAGCCAACCATGTTAAAGGTTACAAACACATTGTTAAGTGTGACCTTGTTAGAGGATTTTATACATAGAGGTTGTCACTTACTATCGGACATCTATTGCTACCATCCTTGAATCAGCCTCCTTCTCAGACTATTAATAGGTATCGAGCAAGTCCAATGCTACTTTCATGAATCAACCTTTTTGGCACTCCTTGAGATGTACCTCAATATATAGAAGACTGTTAAGTCCTATTTGGTTAAGAGACTTGATGCTTCAATGGTTAAACTGAAACACTATGACCTATTCATATTGCAACTTTGAATTGCAGATTTTTAGATCTATTTAAGTACATTACCTCTCTGGCCAATGTATCAATTCAATCCTTGTGCTCCATACTTTCTTCTTTGTGATGTTGTGCTCACTGTTCGTCGGTGTCTGCAGAATTCCTTAGCTCTTCCTTCATCTTGTTTGATCAGTACTACATGAAGTTGTTCTTCATTAGTTTCTCTTTAGCATCCTCTTTCTATTCACTCCCCTTAATCCCATTCATAAATGAATTAAGGTTGTCTCTTATATAGACATGATATTAATTATTTCTTGATTCTTGATTATTGGCGTGAAAAACAATCCAGCCAATTAGATTTAAAGCATAACTCCTAATTTGTCTCATAGATATCTTCTTTCTAATTGTACAAATCATCTTTAAATCAATCACTTATCTCTGGTCAAATAAAATAATGTAGACAACCAGTTAAGTCTATCTTTAGCTCTGCTAGCTAGATATTTTGTTATTTTCTAAACTCTCTATTTCATCGTTCACTACTGCAGTTACTCGTCAGTGACAACTGACAGTTTCGTCGATGAGACTCCATTTAGCTTTGTGATCTCCATCCAACAACACTATGCTTCTGATTTTTGGGTATCACTATGACTATTCCTCTTTGCTTTGTCCATTGGTGTGCACTCCATTGGTGTTGTTTGTCACTTAGTGAATACTTAAATTTTATGCATTGATGAAAGCATAGCCTTTGTTCCTTTTATTCTCTAATTTATTTGACATTATATATATGACCGTATAGATGATATCAAGTTGACATCAATGACAATACAATACATTAACTGATTTAATGCCTTACATTATCTTCAACTCAACATTGTCAAACATTCAATTAGTTACATGTCTTCAATCTCTCCCTTTGGCATTGATGGCAACATACTATATTATCACACTATACTATTTATAATACAATATGAAATACAACAGTTGAGATTCATCAAACTACCAATATTTTTGTTTTGATTACCGATAAATGTATGACCATCGGTAAGCTCTATTTTAGCTTAGATTTGATTCTTTCTACTCTGTATTATGATGTGTTGTGTTCTTTCCTTGTGTCAATTTCTCTCCCTTTACTATTCTTTCTCTTTTGATGTATTTTTCTCTTGTCAGCAATTCTCCCTTTGTATAATATTTCCATACAATTTCTCTCCCTAAGGATATAATCTCTCCCTGTTGGAGCAATGGATAATATCTCTCCCTTTCTAGAAAGATTTGATAATATGGATAATTTCTCTCCCTTTGACAACAATGCCAAACAATTATCTGACATTCATGTCAAACAACCTGTCACGCCCAAAAGTTCGGGTCAAAACACAACCAACAAATTTTATTTTTTTAAAGTGAAAAAGTTCCACGTTGAAGTTGCAGAAAAGAGGATTCAATGACGTGGTCACAAAAGACTCTGGCGATCAACCTCAACAAAGTTGAAACCATATGATGCTAGATGATAACGATATAATCGAAGAAGATCGTTGATCATCGATCTAAAAAGCTTATAGGTTATCTAGGAGGAATTGAATGTTATAGTTTACGTCATTCTAAAAATAGGTTAACCATATCCCAAAAGGGTACATATCAAGCCAATATGATTCTATAATTGTGTAGTCCATTTATGGAAATGATGAATATAAAATTTAATTTGACGTTTACATCAATATTCATTTTCAAATGAATAAATACTAGTTCAATTTATAATTACAACATACCCATTTAATCAATGTACTTTTAACCGATTAATACTCTCAAAGGTAACATTAGTTTATGATAAATATTATCAAAGTTTATGATTCAATAACATTTATGGTATTAATTGATAAATATGATATATATAAATTAATTATTATATTTATTTATTAGTT